>VYZS01050739.1:0-21570 GCA_013400695.1 Neodrepanis coruscans
TTCCTATAAAGCTAAACCTAAAGATTTTACCCCTTAAACACTGGAAGGCCACTATTAGGTCATCCTGAAGCCTTCACTTGCTCAGGCTGAACAATCCCAATTCTCTCAGCCTTTCCCCATAGGAGAGGTGCTCTAATAATTTTCCAGCAATAAACCCTCACAAAAGCAAAATAATCATGAGCTACAAGTCACATAAGCTGCTAGCAAGGATGCTAATGGGACAAGTCAGCACACACTGTGTAATTACTACCAGGAGGACACTGGATTCCCCAGACTAGGGACACATGTACCAAGAGTTCCTTCTCACTGCAGACTAGAGTTGTTCTATGAAATCAGAGCAAAAAGCAGGTAGAATCATAGAAAAAATTAGGTTGGAAGGGGCCTATAGATGCCATTTAATATAGCCTTTCAATGAGCAGCTTTCAGAAAAGCCATGCTCCATCTACTCCACTAAGTAGTTGAAAACTTCTGTCAGATCCCCTCATAGCATTCTCTTCTCCTCAGCATTTTCTACTGTGATGTACACCTCGGGCATCTAACTGCCACAGTGGCCCTCCTCTGCAATCTAACCCATCTATCACAGAATCACAGAATCACAGAATCAATTAGATTGGAAAAAACTCTGAGATCATTGGGTCCAACCTGTGACCAAACTACCATGTCAACTAGACCATGGCACTTAGTGCCACATCAATACCTTCCCTGTACCAGGAGAACGCAAAAACCAGAGGACTTTAGCTGCTTACTATCAGTGGATTCTTTTGGCAGAGATGTAATACTAATTCTTTAACTTATGGTCATTTCCTATAATTATGTTCAGATCACTGGGAATGACTCACCAATAGACAAACAAACTTAAATCATGCTTTCATTCTCTGATGTGTTTATGTAATCACATTCTGAGATAGCAGGTCCTGGTCTTGCTATCTTAATTGAGGGATCAAAGAGAAGCACCCAAACTAAAAGCAAAGCTGTTCTCAGCTCTGAGTACATCTCTAAAGGGATCCATTCACCAATATCCAACATCCAGCTCTCACTCTAGAAATCCCTGTCTCTCAAGAGACCTGAGTTTCCTGAGAGAAGCACAAACTTGGAAAATTTTATAGTAAATTAATTAACTGGTTTTTTCCTCCTTTGTTTAGTATATATACCTTCAGATCCATGCAAAACAAACATGGCAGGTTTCCACTCAGAAGACAAAATAATCTGTTACCTGTATTTCATGTCATTAGAACATGACAAATGCATGGACATATTTAGAAATTAAAGTCTAAGAAGGCAAAATGCAGCAAATGGGCTTCTTGAGGTGCAGAGATCAGGTGCACAGAAATGGGTTGGAAAATTCCCTAGAGAGGTTCTGAATTGCAGGGGAGGGAGGAGGGAGGACACAGAGCTAGTTACACGCAAGTACCTGAGTGCAGGAAATTGCTGTCCTATTAAAATAACCTTTCCTCAAGCAGGTTCTCTTATCAGCTGCATTTTAAACATGACTGAGTCGTAAAGTAACCATGATCAATTGGAAAAGAAAGAGGATACAAAGGGAATACGTAGGTATCAAGTACTCCCTAAAATTAAGGTTGAAAGACACTGAATATTTTAATATCAGTGCAAATAATACAGAAAGTTATATGTTGTATTAAGAGATGTATTAAATGTCAACCTGTGCCAATAGTTGCACAAAGTGGCAGCATGACCACAGCCCACTGAATTTTCTTTTATGATACTGAAAGCTCTCTGCCTTTTGGTCAGAAACCAAAATGTTAGTAGAGCATGTAATATCCTACAGGCCTTTGCTTAGTTTGATTGCTGATCATTGCCAGATCATTGACTTGAAACTGCAGGCCCTGGGTGTCCAGGCACTAAAATATTCTCCTGCCCACATCCACTACAGCCTGACTGTTAAATTACAGCCCCTCAAAAAAAAAAAAACAAAAATCCTGGTGAATATGCATCCTCACAGCTGCTGCAGAGCTTTAGGAGTATCTCAACCTGAGGAATTATTTCACAAAGATAGTGCAATTCTATAGAAGAATGTGTTTCTTCCAAAAGCACATTTTTTCTTCCAAAAGCATATTTTTTCTTCCTTGTACTAATAGTAATACTTTGCAACATATTTGCATGGATTCAGAGGTCGTTGATGGATGCCATTGCATATACAAACTAGCAACTTTTGCCCTTTTATGTTAACACAGTATTAAGACTAAAAAATATCCTCTTTTTAAAGTATGCAGTGGGTATGAGTATGCATTCATGCATCATCACCTAGGTACAATTCTATACAACTGAAAGCAAAAAAAAGAATGTTTTTCTAGCTTCTTTCCTTTAGTCACTATTCTACAAGATAGGGGATTTATTCTGATCATGGTAGCAGGTGATTTATTATTTTGTTGCTGCAGAAACAGGCAGTGAAAAGGGGTTTTGAAATGGAAATTGTGGCATTTACTGGGTAATATTCTCATACCATCATTTACAGGAAGCAGGTGGTAGCTGTTTTCCATTGCAAACAGATGGAAGTCCTGCAGTGGAGTTATTTTTTTCTGTTAGATAAATTAGCTTAAATAATTCAAGCATTTTTTCCCCCTGCCTGATTAGTGCTTTGTGCAACTTTAAGTATTTAAAGACTGTTTTACTATGGAGTAAAATGTTGCACATCTCATATTGTTTCTCCTTTTTGAGCCTCCATGAATCAGATTTAGCTTTTATAAAGGATATATTAGCAACTATTTAATATCCCCAAAGGAGAGGTTTCATGAGGGCAAGTAGCATCATGAAAAAATCTGCTCATGTTAATGTGGAAAAAAAAAATCCGAGCACACTTCCATAGGACTTTACCCTGAGTGCCACAGTCCATGGCAGTTGGGTGGAAGTGCTCCCTACAATTAAGGTTGAAAGGCAGTGAATATTTTAATATCAATGCAAATAATACAGAAAGTTATATGTTGTATTACGAGATGTATTAAACATCAACCTGGCAGCGTGAGAAGAAAAATTACATACAGGTTCACTCAAAATGCCAGGCAGTGTAAGGATTGTAGGAAAATTTATTTCCAAAGCTGAGAACACTAGACTTAAGAGGACATTAAACTTAACTGCATTAAAATTCCAGGCCTAGGAAAAGACACATCCTTGTCCTTCTTGGTCCCCACGGCAGGGACCCAGCCCCTGTGGAATGTGGGGAAAGAAAACACACAAATGCATTCCTGGGACAGATGCCCTCCACTCCAGTGGGGGAAAATTTCTTGAGTGACACAGAGCCCTTATCTCCTCAGAATAAATCTTCTGAGATAATTCTACGCTTACATGTGATACCAACCACACACGTACTCTTTGTTGTCTCAACCCCATGCTTAGAATCATAGAATGGATTTGGTTGGAAAGGACCTCAAAAATTATCCAATCCAACCCTCTGCCACAGACAGGGACACTTTCCACTATCCCAGGTTGCTCCATGCCCTGTCCAGNGGAGTCCCTCCCGGGTGCAGGTCACCTCCGGATTGGCTAAACAGCACCCAGGAATCACCCCCTGTGAGATCTTGCCACAAGACAACATGGAGGCGCTTATCGTAAGACTGCCATGTGGCCAGGGCCCGAGGGGGAATGAGGCTACCCGCAGGCACCATGGGGCACCCTGGGGACCCCGAGCATCGCCACTGGGCTGCCCTCCCCCCATGCTAGAGGCAGCCACTCGCAGCGGGGTGGTTCGCCCGCCGTGAGGGATGCCGACAGCTCTGTTTGGCACCACGTTTCACATGCATGGGAAACCCACTGCACACGCCTGCAGTGCTGGGAACAGCCAAGCCAAAAAACCTGCCAGCACTAAGTGTTTTTTTCTGCCACCAGAATGGGCCAGTCCCATGCTGCATGGCCATCGCCATGCGGACCAGCAGGGGAGGTGGCAGGCGCTCCCACTGCCACTGGCTACAGCAGCTGTGGGGGTGAACCCTGGCAGCGGCACCCCCGTCGCCGCCACCGGCATCTGGGATGGCCCCACGCCCACCACGCCGCCACTGCACCAGTGGTGCCATGGCCACAGCAGCCACCGAGCAAACACCAGCAGCGGCACCCCCCAGCAGGGAGAAGGCCTTGGGATGCCACCGCCATGCAGTGAACCAGCACAGGAAAGGGGCTGCAGGTCTGTTCCCACTGCACGTCCCAGGAACAGAGCGGGGCACCCGCGCCAGCCCTGCTGCTCTACAAAAGTTTGGATCTTGTCTGTCTTGTTCTTATAAACATACAAAAGGCAAGGTTTAAAACACTCCTTTCCCCATTCCCCCTTCCCAGAAAGCCCCTAAAAATCCCTCAAAAACCCCCAAAATCTCCTCCCCAGTCCCCACAGAAGAGGGGAAAAAAAAAAAAAAAAAGAGAAAAAGGAAACTGTTTTAACTTTCAGAAACTTCATTTCACCCATAACAAAGCCAAATTGTAATTTAAGAGGTCTTGTTTTCCTTACTGCCTGATCTCTATTCTCATCTGTGTTCTACCACTGACTCTGATGATGTAGTTTGATTTGACCCTAGTCTGAGGATGACTAAGACTTTTCTGTATGAAATACAGCACATATTAGAATGCAAAAACAAGTATGCAAACTGTTCATGTGAAATACAGGATGAAAATTAGATTAAGGTTTCTAGCTATTAGTAGCATAAATCTCTGGAACAAAAATTTCCTTTCTGGTAAGTTACAGTGTAGCCAGGGACAAAAAAATCTAATAATAGAGTTTAAGATGAAACTTGATACAGTAATGAATCATGATGTGGTTGCCTGTCATAGCACAAGACTTGACTCACTGGTTCAAAAATCCAGTATTACAATCCCACCAGTTGCTTCAGTAGAATAAAGGATCGCTGAATTCATTGTCCTATATCTCCATGGATTTCTTTTGCATTCAAATCGTTGACAATATTTCACCTTCAATAATGCTCTCTATCCCATATGTGTCTCATGCAAAAATTCTCTGTATATTCCTAAATTCATTCATTTCTTAACGCAAGGAAAGCAGAAAAGGTCACTGTCCAGTATATGCTTTCATCTGTACAAGGAAAAAGCAGCCATCTAATAATGTCAACATTTTACTATACAATATATACTATTTCTGAAGAAATATATATTATCTACGTAAAATATATTTTATATGTCTCAAAAAGTATTAAAAATTACTCCCTCTGCTAAAAAAATACGATTGCAATTAAATCACAAAGGTGATATAAATAACATCACAAAGGAGATCTAATGTAGATCTGGAGTCTGTAAAAATATTCACTAAATCTTTTCAATATATGCTCATAACAGCATATTGTGGAATTACAGAAAATTGTATTATGTATTGTCATAAAATATTATGATATATTTAAAATAATTTCTTGTGAAAAACTATGTTGGGCAGTATATTACAAACAGAAAACTACTTTTAGTAATAATTATTGTTAAGATGTTATTTTTCACTTGTGACTTAGTATTCCTTGTTTGTTATCATTGTAATAACAGGAGTGACATTTTATCTTTTAAAATATAAAAGCAGTTATTATAAATCAAGATACATGAGAACATCAGATAGAACACTTAGGAAAATAGATAACAGAATATCTATGTGAGGAACTATGCATAAAAAATCAAAACCAGATCAAATAATTCTAATTTTAAAAATTGTTCTTTTGTACATATGTTTCAGAAAAAGGGATAGTTCATGTTCATAGAACACCATTATATCTTTGTGTTTTATCTCTCACAGAGATTGACACATTTGCTATTTTTAGTTGCTCTAAGCCTGATTTATCAACCCCCACCTCTTCATTCCATACACTCTGCAGTTACAGGACAAAAAAGATAGTATTTAAGGTCAATCATAATCTAAATAATTACATTTAATTTCAAGAGGTTGGAAGGATAATTAGGTAATGTTGCTGTCTTACATGGGTTGTTAGGTTGTGTTCTTGTCCAATTTCCACTAACATGAATCTATAATGAGCCTACCTATTTCACACTGAATGTGCACTAATACAACTAGAAACAGAATCCATGGGATCATATTTTCTGGTTTTGTAGTTACAGCATCAAATTTTGTGTTTCACTACAAGTTTGTCATAAATTTTTTGCTTGTTTGTTATAGACCTTTGTGTCATTCACACAAATTTTAGCCAGTATCCAAAAGACAGAAGGCCATTCAAGAGCAGAGACTAAATATTTCATATTCTCAGAACTATTGTGACACTTCTTTATATAAGGCTCTCCTAGAAACCTGAAGGGTCAGAAATTTAATTTAGTACAGTTTACTTCCTATTCAGTATAAAGCAGCTTTTTGAAAATTACTACATGTCTAAAAAGCACCAATTATGCACACTACATTTTCTTTTAAAACATTATTCCACTGGCTATCACAAACTAAATTCTCCCTGTTGCAACATCATACAGCACTTGTCTTTTGGAAGCCATCTGTGGGAATTCTCAAATTTGCCCAAGGTAGCAAATGATAACATCAGGAAGAATCCTATAAATTAATGACCCTATCAGCCCATTTAAGTTTCTTCCTCAAAACAACCAATCTTATATTTCCTTCCCACTTAACATTCCCAGCCTCAACTAAAAATAAATAACTACAGCTTTGGTATTTTTAAATTCTTTGTAGAATTGTAAACAGCCCAATAATAAATATTTTGGTGAAGTCTGTATAGACACCAGTTTGAATTTTATACAGGTAGACAGCAAAATCTTTGAAACTGTGTTCCCAACCTTAGTAAACCAGAGATAGATGTCAACCTACTTCAAAAACAGGGGTCCTATCATTGCAATTTCATGGATTTGGTTTCTATAATATCCATCAGAAGTTCGAGATTAATTCCACTCCTTAATCCCATTATAAAATATGAGTTTTCAATCTGTAGGTGGCAAAGGGTTACATATTAAGCTTAAACTCTGTTCTCCAGGCTACACGGAGAATAAATTCATTCATGGAGGTAAAAAAAATGTGATTATAGTCATATCAAGTATCAAAAAGCTGTTGTTAAGTGTTGTGTTCACCTTTGGTGAGTGAGTGGAAGTTTTTGTTACCTGGTCAAGTGACAAATCCTAGAGAACAAGGTGTTTCAAGAGTCATCAGCCAATTAGCTGTTTTTAAAATCACCTGTTGAATAAAGTTTACAGCTTACAGTAAACCCTTCAAATGAAACCCTTGTCTGGCTAGGAGGAAACTGAAAACAAGTTTAGCCTTGATCAGTATTTATTTCAGAGAAGAGAAACCTGAGGACACATTTGTGAAAGGACTAATCTTGGCTGACAGAGTTATGTCAACTTCTTTATTATTTATTGAATGAAACAGAGCAAAAGTCAGCTGGTGCTAAATGAAATTAAAAGTAGTTATTATGCATAGATTTCATCTATTGTCACTTCTTTCTGAATACAGTCATTTTCTTGAATTTTACACTTTAGGATAATCAATTCATATTGACTTTATTCAGAGCTTTCGCAGATATTAAAAATTGTTTCAAGAAAATCTGCCAAAGCTTCAAACACTCCATGCTGAAAAAAGTGCCAATCTTGAGGGTGCTTAGGAATTCAGTGAGAAATGTGAGGGCATTTAGAGCATGAGTAGCCATTAATCCACAGGGCTGGGAGCTGGTATTGAGGGAAATTATTTATAAAACATGCCCCATGTAGGAGGATGATGAGCAGTAAAATAGTAGGGACAGTACCTGATTCCCAGGAATTAAAATCATAAATTTATATTACTTATTTTCACAGATTTTCATTAACTCAACAATGCAAAATATTTGGCTGCTTGATGCTTAGTGCAATATCTCTTAGCCATAAAACAAGAGACCAGACTAAAACTGGACAGCTGCTGCCATTTATGCATATTTTTACACATGCTTGATCTGGCAGTAAATGCAAACTCTGATTTGTTAGTAGCCACCCTTTCTAAAGTGTTGCTCTCCGTGGTGCAGTACAGTTCTGACACCAGCAAGACTCCTCAGAACATGCTCCATTACCCTCCTTGCTGTGCTGCTTCACCAATGGGGCTAAACTAGATCAAACAGTACAATATATTTTGTTTATTTTTACATTAACTGATAACAAAGTCAATATATATCAGTGGTAAAAATAAGGGGGAGAGGACACAGAGGGGAAAAATATTTTGATATATCAACATAAACAAAATCTTTACCACATCCAGATTCAGTCAACATAACAGTTCATGCATATTAAGAGACTGCAGGCAATGCAGTAAATACCAAACTGGAGGTCTCAGTTCCAACCATTACTTTTCCATTTAAACATATGAAGAGCAAGACAGATTCCTAAGGGGTAAATGAGCTGTTAATCAACTGTGAAGAAACAAAATTCAGTATTTGGCCTGATTTTCTATCTTCACCTTAGAAAAGGTAACCTGCAAAATAAGATGTCTTCAGACTGCTTCAACTAACTTTGTTACAATTCACTTTTTGTCAAGCCAGACCAATTTTTTTTTTGTCAATTTTCTAGGCCATTCTGTTTGCCTATGTTAGTTCTCTTCAGACCATAGTTTCAAAACAAGTTTTTACACTATAGCAACCTGTTTCTTCCTGTTGTTTTTAATAAACACATGTATCTTATTCTTGCAACTACTACCATCACGGGGCTCTAACAATTTTAGTTCATTTATAAGATGTAATTATGCAACATGAGCTAGTATTGCAAGCAGTTGGTGCTTTCTGAAACATCTGTCAATTTTCTTTAAACAATGTTTTTATAGATAGAAATATCTAAAGACATATTTGCTGATGGTAAGAGACAGTAATGACAGTTATAGATCACATTAAGCTGCTCAGGCAAGAAATGAAAGACAGGAATCCTAACTAGTCAAATCTAGTATCAATTTGTCTTCGTTAGCATTATAAACATTTACTTAATACGCACAAATAACAACATGCTAAAATAAAAATGTTGCTTTAAAAAAATAAATATAAGATTTTCAGCGTATTTTCCCTATAGCAAAAATCTCTCTTTGTATGGTGCCCTTGACAACAAGCCATCATTACTCTGCAATAAAAGGCAAGTTACCGTTTCTCATATGAAGTGCAAATAAGCGTTGAAGAACTGCAGACAGACATTCATCTACTCAGATCCATTTGCCTATTATTCCACAGGTACCATAATTTAGAATATCAACAAGGGAATTTTCTCACACTTAAAACTTGGGAGGCTAATTTAGGTGTTGGAAGCCAATGCTGCCAAAGTAATAAAGGCAGTTAAACTGTGTGCTCAAGCACACAGTTCAGGCATTCTGACCACGCTCTGGATTTTCAATTGATTTGATTTTATGTACTCTCCATATGGAAAACCTGGTTTCCTAATGCAAACATCTTAATTAGATACCCAAGGTTAGTCATTGTGAGTACTCTCCATGGCAACCAGATTTAAGGTTACCAGCTTTCAAAATAAAGCAACAGTGCATCATAGATCATTCTGATGGAATCCAAAACGATTGAGGTTTATAGTTACCTTTTGAGCTTTCCTTCTGGAAAAGCATTGCTTAAAATTTTGTGCAGCATAATTCATCTGTTCTAATAATAAGTGGTTTGGTTTTAGTTCTTTGTGGGTTTTTGGGGTGTTTTTTCTGTCTAGTCATGGTTCTTTTTGAGAGGATCCTGATCATTTCATGCATATGGATCTCAGCTTCTCATAACAGCTTTGATATGCATCTGTTGCCCAAACATACTTGTGATCTACATAAAACATTGTGATACATTTATTAATCATATCATAAAGAAGTGGCAATGTTTTTTCAAGAACCAGCTGCCTTTTAGTGCAATGAATGTTGTTTTCCACGGTATAGTCTAAAAGTCAAGAGAGATGTAATTTCAATAAGGAATTTGGAATTGAGAGTGAGTTACACAGGGGCCATTCATGTGGGAATATCCATGAGTTGCATTCAGGACCAGCTGCATCCAGTCCAGACATTTTCTATATCAAGGTAACTACTGAAATACAGTAGGAACTTTTAAAGACCATTTCTATTTTCTAAGTCATAACTCTACATAAATGTAAGTATCCTATTAAGAATCCACATGGGAAAACTGTTTTGCAAAGTAAGAGATAACCATCCTGGGTCTGAGAGGACAATGCAATACTCATCATGTTTCCCTGGACTCTTATAAAGGTCAATGGCATAATCTTATTTAAAAAAAAAAAAAAAAAAAAAGGAATTTTTTATACAATACACTGTACATGTCTATAATGAGAACACCATGATTCTACCACAGCTGAAATCAAGAGAAAACAAGTCACTGCAGCTATTTCCTGATATTACTTATATGTTGCATTTCAAAATTATAGAATCCATTAAGAAATTCTATGAAGACATTGTTATCATGAGTCAAATTATATCTGACGGTTGCTATGGGATCTTTATTTGGTTGGTTATATGGTTTACTCTGTTCTAAAGATACTGTTCATCTTTTAAAACCACTTTGGTTACCTTCAAGCACAAGTCTAAATGGCTTTTAATCTAATTAATGTTCATCCAGAATTATTTTGATGACAGTAAGGTAATAATCCCAGGCCATTTCATCAGTCTTTCTTCTTCATCCTAGTTCATAAAAATGTGTTCATTAATGTGTAGGGCAATGTATAAACATTTTTTTTGTGAAATAAATGGAGAATAAGTTAGAATCAAAATTAATAAGGCTCATACTGAACTGTATAAATCTTTCAAAATTACCACACATGCACCACTGGCCCACAAGTAAAATTTTCTTCTTGTGAAAGAATTAAAAAAAAACCAACAGAACACAACAAGGGCTACACTTTTCTACAATTCACTTCTTGAAAAAAAGCAGTATATAAAACAGATTCTTCTATCAACTGGCAGATTAAAAACACCCCACCTCAGGGACCCTGAAAAAACATAGAAAAATCTGGGGAAACTGTACAACAGAGGTGTAAATCACTTTCTCATGTAGTTTCTTGTACTGCAGAAGTGGTCTGAGATTTTTTCCTCTCCTACATGTGGACAGCCCCAGGCAGGCCCTTTTTACACAGCAAATATGTTTCATGATTGGACTTGAAGATTCTACTCTGCATTGCAGGAGTTGATCCCAGACAGCTTCACTCCGGTTTTTCATCATCATTAAGGTTTTTAAGCATTCCATCTACATATGAAAAGGTAATGGATCATGTACTATCACTGAGCTCCCAGGATTTAGAAAGTTTGTTTCCTGAGCAAGTCATGAGAACTTGAAACAAAGCACAGGAACTGTGGGCAGTGGTAGCAGGGGTTGTCCTGTGCCTCACTCCTTTCCCTTTCAGAAAACACAGGATTGAGTAATCACAGAAATTTTAGATGAAAATCCAGCCCCTATGAAAGTCTAATGTATTAGCAATGTATGACATGGGCAGTAACTGTCAGAAATACACAGCATCCATGCTTATAAATTCAATGTTTTCTACATTGTATATGCTTAAACAATTGCAGAGAAGTCAAGATTCCACATTACATCTAGACTTCTGAAGTCACACTAAATAGCCTCTGTTACACCTCCAAAATAGTATATTTATGCTTCAAAGGGACAGCAGTGGGTGTCATCTTTGAGACAGATCTACATTCTTGTCTAAGGAAAAATTATGTAAGTATGATCCATGATACAACAACATCACTTGTAGAAGCCTGTAATTTTTAGTGAACAATATAATGATAATTGTATCACCATAAGCAGACCTAATACACAATTCCATTTATTTCTTTTTAAAATCCACAGTGATAGAGCATCAGCTACAGAATTATTTCTCCCTGTATCCTAGAAGATCTCCATACTCAGTTAAGGCACCTGGCAGTCTAGAATCTCTTTCATATCTTTCATTTGCTTTATCTGGCATGCTCATTACTGTATTATACAGATATATTCTTTCCTTTTTCTGTTTCATTACTGAGTGCTCCCCTGTGGTTTATATACAACACACACTATAAATCAGCTGGGGTAAATATACATAAAGACTGGGCTCATCCAAGCTTTTCATTCTCCCCCCAAGCCCTGAGCAGCTCACTCCTTGACGAAGCGTAGCAGAACATCTGTGGTGGCCTTCACTTGCATTTACTTTGCCAGATTTCAGTGACTCAATAAAAATGTCGCTTATCCTAATAAAGCTCCTCAAAGCTTTGCAAATTTGCATTTAATACTCTTTAATGTCATAACAGCATTAATTATCTGTGCCTAAAGAGCAACAAAACTTTAGATCTTTAGATTTTTCTGGTTGTCGTGGTTTTACCACTAAAAAACGCGGTGCTGACAAGAGATGTCCGAGAGAAGCCACACACACCCAAAAAGAAAACACACAAGTAACAGTTTATTTCACACACACAGAAAACTGACAATAAAGTGCAAAAACAGACAAATTAAGCCTTCGCAAAGCCCGTGATGGGATTGGAACGCTCTGGAATAGTGCTGGTCTCTCTGTTGGGGCTCTGGAAGAGACGCCAGGANCACGTCCCCGCGCGCCCACGGCCCCAGCGTGCCTGCAGCCCTGGGCGCCCGCAGCCCCGGCGCCTCAGGACACAGAAACCGCGCCCCACACCCCAGGCTGCACACACACACACATACACACACACCCTTTCCCCGGCCAGCAGGGAATGGGGGGAGGGGAGAAATGATTTTTATTTTCCAACCTACATCACTGGTTTATGGAAGAAGCTTCATAAACCCATAATTTTCTTGTGACTCAGCTTTAATGCACTCTAAATAGAGATACAGGCAGGAAAGCTGTATGACACCACAAATTTGTATAAATTTATGGCCAAGTCCTCTTTTAGTCCTGTCTTGTTTCAGAGATTGGTTATAAAATTAATCAAAATTGAGTTGCGAATAATAATCATACCAGAAAATAAATGGGACTGAGATTCAGAAAATGAGTGGCATCTCACTAAATGAGGGATTTCCACTCCCTTTGGCAGCCTAAAAGTTTTCACCCTGGGGAAAAAGAAGACATGATGCCTGTAAACAAACCAAAAGAAATCCTCAGCTGAATCCTTCCCTGATATATGTACTGCATTTTCTCCAAACACTTTGTTGGGAAATGTTTGCTATTTTAGGCAACCTACGTGTTTTGAGAATATTACCCGTAAAAGATACTCCCAGCAACACCATTCTGAAACAAGCCAATCATTATTAGAACCTTGGTAATGCCAGTTTAAATTTAGTGTGTGGGGAAACAACCATAAAACTTTGATTCTGTTTAGTTTTTCTGAGTAATCAAGCCATGAAGATCCCTGCTTGTGACCCAGGAGTCTGAATGACAGTTATCTGGCAGGAATATTGGGACAAGGAGCCTGAGAAAGTCAGACCAATACTTTGTAATGATGAAAAAGTAGAAAATGCAATAGAAGCACGTTTCCTAACAAAAGCCATAAGTGACTTCATTACGACTTCAGAGATTGATTCTCATATGAATTCATGCAAATGCACAAACATGCTGGTGAATTGCTGAGGTCTTATTAATTTTAGCAACTCATTATTTCCCAAAGCTGTTAAGAAAATAATTTTTCATGATTCTAGGAAAAACTGATGATCCAAGGGATCAGCACTTAATGTATGTCAGATTGAGAATGAACTATCTTCTCTGACTCTCCAAAGACAAACTAAAGACAATTTACATTTTTTGTTCATCCATCACAACAGGAAAATAAAAATCAGTGATTACTGTCAGTGTGGCACACATGTACAGTAATTACAGCCCTAATCCTTTGGTGAATACAAAGTAAAAGGAACAAGAATGAAACTCAAAATGCACATATAAAAGTATTTTCCATTTAGGGATTCCTGATGCTATAGAACCTCACATGTCCTGCTAAAGCACATGCAAAACTTCACATCTGCTTCGGTGTAGCTGGTGTTACTCAAACCAGTGCTTCTGAAAATGCTATTGTTTGATCCCTCAACTTCAGATTTCTTAAAAAAGGCCCTGACTTTGAGAATGCTCCGAGCATCTTCCTTCTGTAAAGAACATACCCTCAAAATGCCTAAAAACATTTCAAATTTGCTTCCAAGATAAAGTGTTTTTAATAGCGTTGCCTTAACACCATTATGCATGCTTTTTCAGGCATTCAGATGAAAGTAATGGGCTTATGTATGATTAATTTCTAATATAAATATATATCAGCATCAGTAAATGTAAAAATCAAAGTGATCTGTCTGCGATCATTTAATTGCATGGTGCTATCAGGCTCCATTTTCTTTCCACCTGTTATCCATGAGATGTCCTTAGCTTTTTAATGAGTTCATTTTTCATCTCTATAATCTGTTCTCCTCGGTTTATGATTTTTCTATAGTTTGTACACTGTTCTGTTTAACAAACTTCTGTAAGTGAAGATTATAAAGAATCTCAAAATGTGTGGAGAAAGTTTATGCAATTAAGTTTCGCAAAGAAAGTGAGAAGATGGTGATGATGACCAAAAAGAATTTTTCCTCCCTGCCTTCCATGCTTCCAGTCCAACTCTAATCGAGGTTTTATGGAGGGAAGGGAAGGTGACAATTACTTTAGAACTGTAATACCAGTTTTCAGAATAAGGAGACTAAGAAAAGCTCTGTAGAAACAAGCTCTGTGATGTTTATTGCACTACCATTTGTAATACTCATATTAAATTGTCAATAAACAGTATGTTAAGAAAAATTGCTACAGTCTTGGCAACAGAGCAGGCTGCTTGTTGTTCTGTTAGACTAGAAGTTCAAAACAAGAAGTTCAGCTTATTTACAGCCTGAATATACATTTTGTACATGGCAACACATACCCTCCCAGCTGACATAATCTGGCACATATTTTGGAATGTGGAAGCACCCAGCATTTGAGAACCATCAACTCCCACAGCACCAAATGCATTTTATTTTCTGACCTGAACATTAATGTCTTACAGTTAATACTTACCAGTTTGCCACTTCAACTTTCAACATGGTCGGTCCTGAAATATCAAGGTCAGCATGGATTGAAAAAAAGTGTCAGCAAGAAAACCTTCACATTAGTGGCAATATATCTATGATTTCTGCTCACATAGGATCAGATTTTAAAAAAATACTTTAAGGCACAACCATCTTCTAAACATGCATATTACTTGAATAAATGTCCATTTCTCTTGAGATAATACCCAACTAAGTTACACTTCTCTATAATGTGGACTTTGGGTCAGACAAACTTCATGCTTGACTTCACCATTTTACTCTTTCTTAATTCACTATTGAAATTGCTGGGGATAAGTGTTTTAATGTCTTAAAAGGTAACATTCTAGAAAATACTAAAATACTAGAGTCAATCTTCACAGAAAATGCAATTGAAGAAGAGACCCTTGTTACATTACGTTTGTTCCATCTCCTGAAAACATTGTACTGTGCTGAACTGAATAAGAACTTCAATGTTGTAGTGTGAAGGAAAGAAATTTGGTATTGAGGAAGTATTCAAGGCTTTGACATTTACATTCATCCTACATTATGGTGAAAATCTGCACTGAAAGTGTTAGAGAAAAATGAATTATTGATGAGTTTTCCATGTTTTGACTGAAAAATTAGTCTGCAATGTTCAAAGCACTGGACTTGTACATAAGAGACCACCAACACCGAGCTGGCAAACTCTGCTCTGGATAAGGCAAAGCATTGGCAAAGGCAGAGCTAATTTCAGCCAGAAACATAAATAACTGACAAAATGGATACTTTAAATTATTACAGAACATGAACTATTCTTGCTGAAAAGGAAATTTCAAATGCTATGGTTTGCTCAGTAAATTCATTATGACAGAAAAAATTCATTTATTTATTAATCCTTAGATCAGTCACATCAAGGATCAGATTGGTGGAAAAATTACTAGTTTTTTAAGAAAGTTTTACAATTATCATAAATACCTAATTCATAAAAAGTATGAACAAAACAGGGAAAAGAAATGTAGTGAACTATCAGCATAATACACAGCTCTGTGGCAGCAGAGCTAATAAAGACTCAGATCCTGTGCCTTATGTTTGGGTCATTCCGTGCAAAACACAATTCCCCTCACTGGAACTTTTTTCATAATTAAGGGACACTTACTGTCATGTTCTGGTACCTCATATTGCAGTCATCTCATCCTTTGTAGGGCAATAATTTAGGTCTCTCTCCTTTACTCAGTACATTGTTGTCAGAATTACCTGATCACTTTTAAACCTCTACTTGTCAAATTTCATAGCAATTAAGACACCAGTTCAAAAACTCTTTGCAGTAAAAGAAAATGACAGTGCCATCATGCACATCTAATTCCTTAGGAAACCTGATCAAAAATGGCACAGGGGTGTTTACAGCATCAAATCAGCTTTCTGCAACGAAACAGAAAAGAAGTACCCATGTGATGAATTTCTGATTAGTTGAACTATAAACAAGGTAGCACTCTGATACCTCAACCACCATCTACATTTCCATTATTATATACGTCTTTCCAGCTGACAATCAAAACAAACAAAACTCACATTCACTCTTTACACTGCTTTTATCAAATTCCAGGTATGACACTGTAGGAAGGTGAGAAAAGGACTGTCAGAGGTATAATGGACACCTTAAACCATTCACAGTTTAAGACAAAGCTGACAGTGCAGAAATTCCAAAACACTTTCACCACAGGTACATACTGTGTTTTCAAATTATGATGAGACCTCCCTGCCCTGCAGCAAGAGGGAATGTGCAGGGTTGGTGAGTGACTTCCAGTGACTTCCCTGTGGCTCATCCCCTTCCTACAGTCCCTTGGCCATACCTCACATGCCCCTGAGGCATCTCCTCCAGCCACCTCCACAAAGGGGTCAGTTGCAGGACTCCAGGATTATTCTTTCCCTCCAGTCCATTTTAAATTTGGCATTATTCAAGTTTCCAGTGCATCATGTTCCCAACCATCAAAGAAACTAAAAAAAATCAGGCACATCTCACAGCAGACTTTTAGTTTGACTATTTTGGATGAAAGAAAGAAAAATTATTGTAGAAAGAAAAAGGTGCTTGATAAGCAGTTTTCCTGATGAAATTTGAACTCCTTCAGAAAAAATACCTTTATATATTCTAAATAGGGTCTTATTGTATGAAGTTCTGTAAAAATAACCACATAGGATGGATTGGACTTAGTTCTGTGGGCTGGGGAGAGCCATGGCCATAAACACAATCATATTTATGAGGCTTCAAGATATGAGTCCTTCATCAGAACTTATTGTAAGAGTGGCCATCTTAATTCTTCCTGAAATAAAACAAAATCCTGCATAAAACTCTAATCTGTTAAAAGTAGGATCTCAGCATTATGCACTGCAAAATGAACTCAGTTGATTAAATGTAGCTGAAGAGATGCTTTGCTTTTACTAGCAACAATAAACAAATGTTATAATTCTCTAATATATATAATACAAAAGAACATAATTTTTCTAGACATGAGGCCCTTGATCATAAAGACGCCTTCTTATCTACCATGATAGTAAAAGTAAAAATAATAAAAGAGTTGTTGCCAGAAGAAGATAGTTCCCATGTGGTATTTGTAGCTTTGTGTTGGAAGAGATTTTATGGTGACAGTAAAAGATAAATACATTTCACATCAGAGTGGAGCAATGAAAGCAACTAGTGATAGAGTGGCAGTCTTCATTTAAATAATGCATAGGCTTTGTTGATAAAATTGCCATCTCATCTCAATTTAATACCAAGGTACCTCTTCATAAAAAGCCAGACAATCAGATACATTTGATTTTTAGAACAAGGACCAATACCAGCTTTGGTTTAGCCATTATATTCTCACTAGAGAAAAATACAGTATTGTAAGATACTTTTCAGCAAGATCCTTTAGAATTCTGATTATCTGCTTTTGGACTCCACAGACCTTTTTTCATTGCATACAGAAGCAAGGCTGTGTGCCAGACCCTGCTGATCAACAGCTCTCATTAGTGCTCCATCTTCACCACAAATACCTTGAATAGTCATTTTGGCCAGTATAATTAAAGACACTTTCTAACTGTAAATGCAAAAGAATCCAGAGAAAAGCTTCCTGCAAATACACAAAACTTGTCTCCCTCACTTTCACACATCTGCTCACACTCCCTAAGTTGTTTTCTCTTGCATATTGTTTTCTTACTAGCATTGTAAAAATCCAGTGCTAAACAAAAATCCTTTTTCTCAAGCAGTTGTTAGTGTTTTGGTAACATATTTACTTAAAAAATGGCCATCAAGTCTGCCAGCAAGACAGAAAAGTGAGCCAAAAACAGACAACATGCTGTTCTTACTCCTGCCTTAAGCTGAAAAAACTCTATTGAATTTAATACCAAGATACAGATGTAAAAATTTTGAGACATTAGATCTGGCAGCTTTCACTTAAAAGCACAAACAAGACTCCATATTCCCTTTTAATATTCATCTGAGGATGAAAAGCTTTGCCTTACAAAAACATCATATAAATTGGTTTTGGGGTTTAACTCTATCACATTGTACAAGAGCTTTTTTCTACACTCTGTAGCAATGGTGATAATTCAATCCTGAACAATTTCTGCAGGGGATATTTTCTGAAAGATAGACTTACTACTGTCTAAGCCCAGGATGCAGAGAATGAGCTCCGTTGCCTCAAGAAACTACTACTACCAGTGAGGGATGAGTTTGAAATATTTATGAGATAACTTAAGCCAGAGGTGTTTCTCTTATTATTAGTTTAAGCTGAAAACCCTTTCAATATTTATTGCAGAAACAGACAGTAGCTCCTCTTTTTTTATTCCTCTAATACACTCTCTGTAAACACAGAAGTGGAAGCTTCTGAGTTCCAGAGGTCATTTTATCCACTGGATAATTGGGGTGTTTAGAACACCAGGTTGAATAACTGGCCTTCTCCTGAAAGCAGACAGTCCAGAAACAGCATTCTACCAAAAGGCTTTTAAGTTCACGTTCATTTTTTTCAAATGCCACAGAAACTACATACTTGGACAGAGTAGAAATTGTTCCACCACAGTTCAAAAAGCATTTTCTATTTGAGATACACTGCAATGTAACACCATATATTGGTTAGTTTTCTCCATAATAGACTCTCTTCATTTAATCATCTCTTTATTTTAAATTTTATTTTAAATACATTAGCAGCATCCCAGCTGATTACCTTTGACTTACAGCTGCTAATTAAAAGGCCACAATGGTAGATTTCCATCACCTCTTTCTGTTCATAGTCTATGAAAAAAAAACCCTACTTTATCTGGGCTGTCATAATCGTTTGGGTTTTTTTCTGAAATAAGTTTTGTAGAAATAACTGTTTCATCCCATAAACTTCAATCCTACATTTCAGTATTGGCAAAAGCCTCATGACCCAATGTACCCTGTTTAAAGTCAGCAGGACTCTGTGGTTTCATTACCCACAGCAGTGCCTTGATTGCAGGATCAGGTCTGGTGCCTCCAAGAAACTGATCACAGATATCTGCCCAACTCCATTTCTGTATCTCACTGCCTTTGAACCTTTTGACTCATGTGTCAATTGTTTCTGCTTCCAAAAATGAGCAAAATATCAATGCAAATGTTTTCTGCCTCAGCACTCACACGTTCCTGCAAGGAGGCTTGAGAGATTTTTGCAATCCACTGTTACTTCAGGGACTAAATTCATCTGAATGAATTTATATTAATTTGTGGGAGTGAATATAAAATAATGGTGAATATCACTGAACACAATTCAGCACTTAACTGATTGAATATTTGTGAATACTATAAAAAGCTACATTTTACTACCCTTTCTGCATGAAAATGCAGTATCCTCAGAGAGACTTTCTTTCGTAATAGTGAATTAAATTCTCCCTAGAGTTCACATTAGAAAGAAATACAGGTGGCACAGCCCTCATCTTTACTCTGATACATCTCCAGTTTACTCATTTTTTAAAATAAAATAGAACACAGTAAAGAAAAGTATGTTTAACACTTAAATTAGAAATCACATTTCAAAATTAATATCTTCTTAATAAAAGGTAGCATTTCATACCTTTTGGAGCTACAGTTTCAGCCTGTGTGCAGATATGGTGACAGCAGCTCATATTGTGGAGCAAGCTTTTCTCTACAGACAGGCTATTGCTCCCTTTTCCATTCCCTTCTCCTTTTTTTCAGACAAGCTGGTGCTCTGCAAAACCTGAAAGATAACTAGGTGATGTCTGTACAATACATGCTCCTTTCACAGTAATGTGGGCAACACTGCAAAAAGCTGAAGTCTAGTTTCAGGAAAAAAATAATAGTATTGGAATAAAAGAGTTACTGGCTGCAACCAGTAACTCTTATAATGTTTAGATCCATCCAGTATTTAAAATATTTGAAAATATTTTGGAAGACATATCAACTTAGCTCACATATCTCTGGGGAAAACCTTCAGTGGGTATAAAGATGCATAGTAGAGTAGGTGTTATGCTTCCAAAGAAAAATATTGGCTGGTAGTAAAAGCTGACAGGTAAAAGTCAACACACACTGATACTGCTCCTGTCAACACAACAGCATAAAACAGGCATTTGCTTCCACATAATTCAAATCCAGCAGGAGGACTATCTGTGGCATATTGAAATACTGCAATTTGGTTGAAAAAGTGGGGACCTTTCTATTAAATTACAGCACTATTGAAAGCACAGTGCTATTCTGAAGAAAATAATGCCTGAAATGCAGCATGTTTTCTTTTGATTTTGTCAGAGACTAAAATGGTTATCTGATAATAGGTACCAACACTGATAGTTTCTACTAATGCCACTGGAAGTTCATTTCACGGGATCACAGACTGGTTGAGGTTGGAAGGCCCTAGTCTTCCAGCTCAAATAGGGTCATCCCAGAGCTCATGGCACAGGATTGTGTCCAGACAGTTCTGGAATATCTCCAGTGAGGGAGACTCCACACCCTCTCTGGGTGATCTGTCCCAGTGCACCGTCACTGCACAGGAAAGAAGTTCTTCCTCATGTTCAGGCGGAACTTCCTGGGCATCAGTTTCTACCCATTGTCTCTTTTCTTCCAACTTCACTCAGAGAGAAGATTGTAAAATGAGTTAATTTTTTCAGGTTCCTTTCCCCACAGAGGAATTTTCTGAATTACTATCATTCTCAGGTGCATTCACAGTATTCTTAGGTGTTTAAGTGCCTGCCTACCGCACTTGTGGATGCAAAGACTAATATCTACACAACTCGGAGCATCACAGCTTCTGAGTTCAGATTTAATCAAGGGTAACTGCCATTCTACTGCTTCCCCTGGTGATGGATGTAATGCAGACAAGAATACACGATGCTATTAATCAATGGTTTCAGTCACAAAAATGAAAACTATATGGGTTTTGTTCTACTTCCAGTAAGAGTTCTCTCTCCACAACTGCAACAGGAATTTCGGCAAACCTTTTGGAGATATCCTGTATCAGAAGGCTACATAAATCCATATCATGTAATTTCCAAGAGAAAAATCACAGTTCTACAGAAATTACTTGAGATTTGTGAAATACACAGGTACAATTTTTTCCTTATATCTAAACACTAATTTAATTCCTTCATTCCTAAAGGCACACTTCTTTAGATTTTCCCAAGCTAAGCATTCACATTTCTGGTGTTTATTTGACCACTTCTACCAGAAACATAATCAATTTTTTTTTAA
>VYZS01050741.1:6538-21157 GCA_013400695.1 Neodrepanis coruscans
GCTTTCTATTCTGTTACTAAGGACTGAATTGTCTTTGTGCAAGGTAAATAGTTTTTCTATCAAAAACAGCTGGGTAGGGCAAGAGGCAATGGGCACAGATTGAAACACATGAAATTCTATCAGATTATAAGAAAGCATTTTTTTACTGGAAGGGTGGTTGAACACTGACACAATCTCAATTCTTGAAGATGTTGAAATCCTGACTGGATACAGGCTTGAGGAATTTACTGAGCAACTTGCTCAAAGTAACTTACTTGGACAGTTGGACTAGAGAATCTCCAAAGTTCCCTGCCAAATTCAATTCCTCATAGAATTGTAGAATGGTCTGGGTTGTAAAGGACCTTAAAATTCATCTAATTCCAACCCCCTGGCATGTTTCTGTAAATTTTGAAAACAATTTTTCTGATGTAAGAATGGGAGGAAGGATGCAGTGCCAAACACTTATGGAGTGCTTTATAAATAGTAGCTAATTAATGTTTTCATTTCATCTCTCATTGCTCTTCTTAGCAACTAATAAAATTGTGTAGATAGGAAACTACAACAAATGATTGAATCGTCCTGAAAATTATTATTACAGCCAGACTTAAGATTTACAACAACAGCAGAAAAGTCATGAGGAAAGACCTTGCTTCCCTCTACTTCTCCGCATGATTATCCATTTCCCACTCAGGCCATGCTCCTGGTATGTTGATTGTATCTCTTTTTGGCTCCCTGGCCTCACACACAGGAAGGAGATCTCAGTCAGTTGCTAGAGAGAAGCACTGTTAATATATGATCTCCCAGATCGAGCTGCCCATAATTGGCTCTCTCTGAACAATTTAAGAATTTTAGGTGCATTCCTTTTCTAACAACTGACTACTGTAAGGCTGTCCCATTCCCACTGGGACTACATCTACTTGATTAAAGAAAGGAAAGAGAAGGTTACTTCTTAACATCTGACATTGTTTAAAAAAAATAAAAATTGTATTACCTTTCCTAACTGTAGTGGATACTTTCTTAAAATTATTGGGCAAAGAGCAAGATATGAGTTAAAAATCTCCTGTCACCTCAATGTATGATATATGTCACGTATGCTCACCAGCATACTGCCTATTAAACTTTCTTGAGTACACATGCATAATTTGCAAAACATCTGAAGTATGCAAAGTACCAAATTGCAGACTTAGATATTAATGTTCACAAAGCCAGTTGGTTTTCTGGATTCCAGCCTGCATCAAGATCTGAAGATAGAATTCTTTGGCTTATGTTCTGAATAGATTATTTTCATAGTTCCCCCTAGTCTGCAATATATCCACCTGGAAGTCTTATCTCTAGCCATGGATTAAACCAAAATCCCACAGACCTTTCTCTTCCAATTCTCCAAAGCTCCAAATCTTCTATAATCTGGTCATTAACTTCAGAACTGTATGCTATAATTCAGATATGATTTAGTGAATACAAACAATAGCTGGCTTTTTTTTTCCCTAGCTTTTACATTTTCATCTGAGCTGTAACAGGTTTTGCAACACAGAGGCAGCTACTCTGCCTATTTTTACTTTTCTGAGGAAAACAGATCTCTGCTTGTGAGGGGATTTTTGCAAACCTATTACAGAGCTTTCAACAGACAGTTATAGAGTCTACCTGAATATAAGGCCATAGCTTTGAGGATGCTACTGAAAGGTTACAAAATCTGTTTGCTAAGAAGTACTAAATACCCCCATTTTCTGAAAGTCAACAACAGCTGCAAGAGCAAGAAAAAGGTGAGATAGTCATAGCAAGGCAGGAATTAAAGTTATTGAGAAATTGTTAGAACAACATGTAGAAAAATGCCTCAGACTTGCCCCAGCTGTGCCAGTTCTATAGATAGATTCAGGGCTTCAGTTTCCATTGAACTAACCCTCAATGCGCTCTTAAAGCAAAACTAAACTTGGCTAATGTACTCAGTATATCTAATTTACAAAAATGACCAACAAAAAAAGCTTTACAAGAGCTGTATATATAAAACTATCCAGGGATGTGGTACAGAATTAAAAAATTTTTATAAACCCACAGCTCTTAATGAGACCTGGATTTGATCAGTGCAATCCTACTTGAAAATTGACTCCAGAGCAATAATGCTAGTAATAGACATGTGGTTTGAAAGTGAATGCTTTTGACATTAAAAAATACAATGAATGGCTAATTTAGCAGAGATGTTTGTGCTTCTAGACTTACTCATTCAAATTACCATTGGCATGTGTTTCTTTCTGCACAGAATGATATGGGAGGCCAGCGAATGCTCGTCAATAAGTGGACCACTTTCCTCAAAACCAGGCTAGTTTGTTCAGTGCCTGGGAGAAACGGAATTGATACCCACTTTGATGAATTAGGTAAATATCCTAGACTGCAACAAACTTAAAACCATCAAAAAAACATAGATTTTTGATAGCACATATTACTGTCAAATATTTTACTTGTTGTATTCATTAACAAGGAGTGGTTTTTAGCATTTTGTTTCCAATGTGTACGAAGTTTTATACATATGGAATTGGCTATCCCTAATTACTCCTTTACATATTGTGTTGTTTTTAAAGATTGCTTTTAAAATCTGCATAAAATTAAATAGCACAAATGAGTAAAATAAGATTATGCTTTTAACAATTAATTAAGTTTCTCTTTTAGGGGTGAGAAAAATAGCTGGTTATAAGTAACATTGCATTTAAATTTTACAGAGGATGTGTTTTTGCTGCAAACTCGTGATAACAAAAATCCAGTGATATTTGGCCTCTTCAACACTACAAGGTAAACAACTAGAAGAAATAATAGCCATAGAGGAATGTTTGAACAGTCTATTAAAGAGATAGAAGCTGCACAATACATACTCCTTAGCAAATACATAGTAAACGGTTTAATCTCCATTCTATTCACAGTGGGCTTCCTTGTTAATGCAAAAACATTATGTTCTATAACACTCAGGGGCTGAAGTCTCATTCAGTGATTCAGTCTATCTGGATAAAAAAATTAATTAAATGTTTCTCAGCTTGAAAATTTCCTCATGTCAAAGTATTTGCACTCCTACATGCTTTTAAGAATAGCATCTCAGAGCCACCTCTCTCCCTCTAAGAGCTCCACTATAATTCAAGGTTAAGTAGATAGCAGCTTAAATTCCTACTAACCTCTTAGTGATGCTTAAAGCACCAGCTGGGATGTTGCTGGTAGCTTCTTCTTCCTTGTCCACTGCAGCCTAATGCAAGTGCAGGAATACTGGACTCACATCTTGGAAATCCAGCTGTTAGTTCAGAATGTAACTGGAAGCAAAGAGCAGCTGTGTTTTTGCCACTATATCCTCTGGGGGTTTTTTTGTTGTTTTTTTTTTTTTTTAATAAAGAAAGGCAGATCTGCTCCTCTAGGGATGCAGACACCTGGCATTTCCTAGTGGTTCTGGTGGGTGCCAGTAGACAAACGAGGGCACCTAAATAAAATTATTTGGATCACATTCTGGCATCATCAGAAATAATTTCTTTGTAGAGACAACTGATACTTTAAAAAAAAAAAAAAAGAAACTATTTGCTTCTCTGGAACTAAGCAAATAAAATCTAAAAGCAAAATCGAAACTTTAAGGTGGATTCATCTATACCAAGTGATCTTCTGATCATTTGCTACTCAATACAGAAAGTACTCATTTTAGAACTGTTGATTTTAGTCAGCATTGGTTTATTCCCATCTTTCCAAGCAAAATAGGAAAAATATTAGAGAACTAAATGGTTAACTGTCTAAGTCACTAATCAAAGACATATAAGATCTGAGTTCAGTCTTCTGTGCTTCCTCTGTTTTTCTAAACAAGTAATTTAGAACTTGTGTTCACCATCATCAAATTTTGGCATAACAAAACAGGGCTTCCTTGGAGAAATGTTATAAATATAAATACATTACAGACACAATATTTAGAAGAAAAACATATAGGAAAGTATAAGTAGTGTTTTCTCCCTGAATACTGTTGAAATGTGGTTTATTTTTAATTACACAATAAAACCAATATTATATTTAGAGAATGTGACATATTGCTTTAATAATGTCTTTAAATTTTACTTCATAGCAATATATTTAGAGGCTATGCTATATGTGTTTACCACATGGCAAGCGTCCGAGCAGCTTTCAATGGACCTTATGCTCATAAAGAAGGACCTGAATACCACTGGGCTCTCTATGAAAGAAAAGTACCTTATCCTAGACCTGGTTCAGTAAGTACAATCTATTATTCATTGTTTTGCCGTGAACTTGGAAAGAAAAAGGAGGTTACTGTTAATGTAGAAGTCTTCACAGTTGAGGATATATTTCTTTGAATATCTGCATACTCCAGCATTTCTGGAAAAATGTGGAATGGCTCAGCAGGAAGTTTGATCAAGTACTAGACCCCTACATTTCCCAAAGGAAAGTACTGGCATTAAGTATATAAGGTTTTTCAAAATCCAGTTGAGACTTGAATTTATCAACCTCATTTAAAGGTCCTAAGTTCCCCAAGTTAAATGGATAGCAAACGGTACCTCTATAAGTTGGGTTAGATGCTGCATTCAGAAACAGTAAGTGTGTTAGCTGGGAAGGAACCTCACCTTCTTTCTTTTTCCTGCTGAAACCAGGATATTTAATAAGCATTAAAGGAAGGGGAAAAAAAATAAACCACAAGAGGACTGACGATTTCAAGGTCAGATGGTTCTGGTTCCTTATTCCCACCTCTTTTTCAAAAAGTATCAAATTTGAATACTTCTATAATTTAGATTAATGCATGGTTTAGAAATGAGGTATAAATTTTAATATAATTAGATAATCAGAACAAATGTGTTGGCAGATAAGAAAAAAATTCACCATTATTCAAGGTCCTTCTCTCAAGATTGGTTCTTTCTGGAAGCAACAGTCTAGCTTCCACACAATTTCTTACAACTCTTTGATTTGATTTCAGACATCACAGAATGAGATTTTACTGCCTTAAATCAGTTTCCTGAGCTTATCAATACTCTTGTTCTGTTTCCTTTACAAAGAATATAGAAATATTAAGACAACATTGCAAAGAACGAAACCCAGCAAAACCACTCATATATTTTCTTAATTTTCACACAAGTTTCTTTATAAACATCACTGTTTGTTTGTTTGTTTTTTAAGACATTAAGTGAAGGAAAGAAACAACATATTTTAAAAATGGAATTCATCTGAGAACTATTGTAGCACACTCTGCAACCACAGAGGTGCTGTCATGTAGAGAGTTGTCCCTGTCTGACACCTAGATTTCTGGAGGAAATCACAAACTGATTACTTACGGACAAATAATTAATTTCTACAAGGAATTCCTAATTTCTATGTCGATTTCTCAAAGGCATCACAAGAAATTTCCATCTCAAATCCTTTCCTGTTTCATTCCTTTTTAGGTGTTTCTGAAGTTTCTGTGCCAGGGCTCCCACATCCCCACTCCAGGGAAGAGGAGGGTGGTCCCACCTTCTCTGCTTGTCGGTGCAGGTGGAGGGTGCCCTTTGCTTTGCAGGGGCCTGTCACCATCTCACAGAAGAGACACAACCAGGGACTCCCTCACTTTCCCTCTCCTGCTGCCAGTCAGGAGAAGCCCCATAGAAGGCAATGCCAGGCTAACTCAGAGAAGAATCACATGCTAGACTTCCTCTTTGCCCTGTACATTTTGGGATTACCCGTGTTGAAAAGCTGTTTCTGTTTACAGTCATGAAATTCTGTGATGGTTTTACCACAAATTTAGCGATTTTGGACAAGAGATTCTGAGAGAAGTCACAAACACACCCCAAAATGAAGAAAACACACAAATATCATAGTTTATTTCGCATACACACAAAAACCCGACAAATAAAGTGCAAACAGACAAATAAAATAAGTCTCCCAGGGCCCATTTTTGGGACAAGGACGCTCTGGAGATAGTGCTTGTCTCTCTCTGGGCCCCCCGAGAGACTCCGGGGTAATTAGAAGNGCTGCCCCGCGCTAAGGCCCCGCCTCGGCCGAACAAGCGCGGCTCGGCCGGGGCTCGGAGCGGGGCCATGGCCGACCCCAGCCCGGGACCGGGGTCGCGCCTCCCCTGGCGACTCTGGACGGCGCAAGCGCCGCCCGCAATGGTAAGCCTGCACCGCACTGCTCGGCGAAGCCAGGGCCGATCCACGCCGGGACTCTGCATCGGGCTGGAGCCGCACCCCCAGCAGCAGCTCCCTCCGGCACGCAGCGCGCCCGCCGTAGTGGGGGAGAAAAGGGCCACCAAAACCCACGCAGGTGTGGGGCCGGGCAGCCCCGGAGCGGGAGCAGCCGCCGGGGCCACCAGCGCAAGGCGAAGCCGCCGTACCAAGGCTCGACCATTTTTACTTTCATTTTTAACCCTACGACAAATTCTACCCATTATCATATCAGTATTGGGTTGATTTCTGACTCAGTGAGATGCAAAGACATTTTGAACAGGGGGCTAAATCCCCCTGTTTCCACATTCCACCCTCTTAATCTTCTCTCAGGCTAGAAGCTCACTCTCTTGAGCTTAAAGGTGGAATAAACAGTGTCTGGAAAATTCACATTTTGGAAAATTTCCCTTTGTTAACTGAATCAATATTCTCTTTCATCCTAAATGCAATCATTTCCAGAAATAAGCATTGCATACAATTAATTTATCTCTGAATCTTGGGAATGAGAGGTGAAAAGGCCTATCTGCCTACCTACTCCATGCAAGTACATTCTCAGATTTCAAATGCATATCCTTTCTCACTTTAAATTCATGTTTTCTTCTGCTTGTCTTTGAGTTAGAGACATAAGTTAAAATGTTGAAGTAGATGCTGAGAAAAAAAGAGATTACCTAGGAATTAAACATTATGAATATTATTTGACCATCTTGGCCAATGATCTAGCCACTGTATCAGTACTGACATGAATAAAAAATGATTTTTTGTTTGTTTGACATCAAATTGGTATTTACTTGGGATAGAAAGTCAGATAAATAAATTATCACATTTTGGAAAAAGGGTGGAATTCAAAGGAATTATTGATTTTCTATTTTACTTTTGTTGTAGCAAATTTATAGTTTTTGCAGTTTTACCAAATAATGAGACAGAACCATGCATGGATTGCAGATTGGCTATATATTTTGCAAAGATGATACAGTCCAAGTTGTTTAATCAGTATTCATTTTTTTCCAGGCAGTAAAACACCTCACATATATTATTTGGACTAGTATCATACACGGGCATGAATTCAGTATTAATGACTGCAGTTATTACGTATATATCTCCTAGCACTGAAGATTAAATGGTGGTTTTTTTGGCAAGGAGGGAACACTGAGCCAGAACTTCAGTAAACTGACAATGATTTACAGAAAGGCTGCCCGACATTCCACTCCCTTACGATGCTTCTGTCCCTTGGCCATGTTTGGGTCAGACTGGATTGTCACCTCCCCAAAAGACAAGGCATGGGAACTGAAAAAGGAGCAGAAGAGTGCAAGTAATTTTCCCAGTATCATGGATCAAACACTCTTTCCAGAGTGTTAATAGATTTAATCGTGTTTTTTTTCTCTGTGTGTTGCAGAGCACATCAGAGGCTGAAGTAGCTGGCTCTATCAGCTAACAGAGAATTAATTGATTCATTTTTGGCTACTCATTTAAGGCACAGTTTAGAGGTCTTTTAAATGTTTTCCAATATGATGAAGAGAAAGTATGTGTCATGCTGTAGCCAAAGAAAAGCTCAGCATATTGGTAAACTAAATCCCAATACCTTTCCCATCACATGACAGTGACAAGAGGCTGAAAATATCCTACTATTAGGCATCTCTGAGAGGCAGCACTCTTTGATCTTACCTATTGAATGAGTAAAGAATAAGTCTTCTATAAGGAGTAAGAGTAGAACTTAAAACTAAATAAACAGAAAACCACTGTCAAGAGTCACACAGGTTCTGACAGACTCTGGACTTCACTACACTACTTCTTCCATAATTTCTGCCCCTTGCTTATTCTTTAGTTCATTTAGGCCTGTGCTGCTTCTGGGAATGACATCAGTCACATCAATAATGGTGTTGATAGACTTCAGAAAGAGCTGCATCTACTGTTTCCTTTCTAGACAACTTGATTTTATTTAATTAAAAATGAAAAGCCTGTGAAGGATTAATTTTATTAAATCTTTGCAGGGATAGAACTTTGCAAAGGGAATCTGCAATGTTTATTCACTTGATATGCTGTACAGTGCATGAGAGGCAGAGGCTTAGCTTGTCTTCATGCTCCAGCTCTGTCTCTTTATTGCAAACAGCCAGTGAAATTCCATCATTAGGTTGATTAGACAATTACTTTTAAGTCAACATTGAACAAATACATTCCTGAAGCTAAGCCCAAAAAGTGGAAAAAACATTACCCCACTTGACAAGTGCAGGAGTTTGTTATTGTCAATTACAGTTGACCACAAGTTTAAAATTACTCTTTCCAGTAAACATAAAGAGTATTTTATTTCATTTCATCAATTGAAAAATCCAATTTAAATAGGGAAAGGCTGCTACTGTGGTTTTGCTTGAAATGCTTCTTAAAACCACAGTCTTATGAATATTTGGAGAAAGTAAATAGTTACTGAGATATTTTCAGCTTGATCATAAATGGTTTCCATTAGACATCATAAAGCAAATTGGAAATGCAGAATCTTTGTTCGTTTGGAAACACTATCTCCTTCACAAAGCATCCTAAAATTAACTTTTCTCTTTAACGCATTAAATTATCCCTAATTGCACATTTGAATGAAGGAGCAAGCCTCTTTTAATCAGTCATTGACATAAAGTTTATTTGCTTTGCAAACTGGTAGATTGATCAAGGCAAACACTGGTATTTGAAGCTAAACTGTGATATATAATACTGTCATCATTAGTTAGGAATTAGAATCGAACATAATACTACTAGAATGCCTAAAATCAAGAATTACTATTGCTACTTGTAATAATTTTTAAGAATGCTTAGTTTCTTATGGTAATACATTTTGCAACCAAAAAATAATAAGACTAGAGATTGATTTCAAGCATTAGTGTTCTGCTGACTTCGCATGGCTGTGTCTCTACTGGGACAGAAAACTTCTTCCTCCTAACTCTGCCAATGGACATTTTGATTACATCTTCAATATGAATTTGAGGAAGACATAAGTACTGTGGCTTTTGTCAAAATCTAAAAGCGTTACAATTTATTCTTCTCTTAGTATCCTCCCTCTTTCTAAACATGACAATGCCAAGGCTCTGTTCAGCATTCTTGCTTTTCTCATGATTAATAATCTACACGTGCATAAAATATAGAGCTCACTGTCCCAGTTCCTACTGTGGTCTTCTGTGCTTGTTATTAGGTGAGGTTTTCTGTAGTCTTGTCTTTACCCCTGAAAACAAGACCTGTTTCTGACAATTTATTTGGCAAACCTTCAGAATAATCTGGTTTGGTTTTTTTTGGTTTTTTTTTTTTTGCAGTGTGCCAGCAAGGTGAATGGGGGTCTGTACACTACTACTAAAGACTATCCTGACGAAGCTGTCCATTTTGCCAGGAGTCATCCACTGATGTATCANACAATGCCAAGGCTCTGTTCAGCATTCTTGCTTTTCTCATGATTAATAATCTACACGTGCATAAAATATAGAGCTCACTGTCCCAGTTCCTACTGTGGTCTTCTGTGCTTGTTATTAGGTGAGGTTTTCTGTAGTCTTGTCTTTACCCCTGAAAACAAGACCTGTTTCTGACAATTTATTTGGCAAACCTTCAGAATAATCTGGTTTGGTTTTTTTTGGTTTTTTTTTTTTGCAGTGTGCCAGCAAGGTGAATGGGGGTCTGTACACTACTACTAAAGACTATCCTGACGAAGCTGTCCATTTTGCCAGGAGTCATCCACTGATGTATCAGCCCATCAAGCCTGTTCATAAGAGACCAATACTAGTTAAAACTGATGGAAAGTACAATCTTAAGCAAATAGCAGTGGACAGAGTGGAAGCTGAAGATGGGCAATATGATGTCTTGTTCATTGGAACAGGTAATTAAAGAAAGCAAGAGAGAAGATTTAGCAAGAAGTTTTTTGTCTCTAAGAGGAAGGAAATCAGTACAACATTCATTTTAACAATTTTTGTTTACATGACTGTGCCAGTCTTCACCTTTCAGAGGATATTAATTGTTCTAGACATGCTTCACTGTGATGACAACATTATAGAGGAAAATAATGATAAGGAAACATTTAAGCACTAGAAAGAAAATCTTAAGTGTAGAATTCCATTTTAATTTCTTTTCTGATAGGAACATTACATTAAATTTCTGAACAACTGCCCTTATCTTTGAAACTTCAGAACACAATCCTGTATCTGAGCATAGATTTGAGCTAAGACCTGGAGACCTGACAGAAACCAAGGTGATATGATTTTCAAAAAATCAAATTACTGTCTTTATTCCACAGTTTATTTTCACCAGTTCTGGAGACTACAAGTCTAGCTGATATCATTAAAAAGAAACTTCCAGCTTCCAGATCTGGGGTTACAGCACAGCTCAAGGAAGGAAGGAGGAAATATCTAAGGATTTAAAAAAAAAAAAAAAAAAAAAAAGAAAAAGAAAAAAGCAACAAAAGTGTTAGAAGTTTTCTGCCAAGTTTTCTTGTCTCTCTTTTGTGCCATTTTCATAAGATATAGAAGGCTTGTTTAGAGAGAATTTTTAAACATCTTCCAAACAAACAAGATTAAGGCAAAATATAACATAGACCTGCACTAAGTCTAAGAAAGCAGAGAAAAAATACATATCCTAATGGTATGTGAAAAATAAGAAAACAAGAAAATAAGAGAAAAGGCTGAAACTAGACAACTAATCTGTCTGGAAAAAATCCAAGGATTCTTACATTCACATTTAATCAATTTAACAACAAGAGTGGTATAACAAATCATTTTGACCTTTTTGACTAGGAAAGCAGTTCCAATGAATTATTTTTTACTAATGCAATTCCTCTGATAACCGCATTTCAGTATTGAGAACATTCAAAAAAAACACGTGTTTGTAGATTAGCAAAGACTTATTTATTTTTGTGCTCTTTTCTAAGCTTTTAAATGGCTTCAGTATGGTCTTGGTGTTGGACTTACTGTGGGCTATAAAACTTGTACTGTGTGTCACGTATTTCTCTATAGCATATTTTCAATAAGGCCTACATTTTTCATATTTTCTGCTTGCATTTCTGATTGAAATTGTATAAAATATTCTTCTAGACAAGTTCTTTATTCAGCAAAGTTGAATCCAAGATGGCTTAAGTCTGTGCTTTAGAGTTGTGCTGGACTGGCGCTCAACAGCTGCTTAGTCTTCTCAAACTCTCAGGCAACAAGAAATTCCAGAAAAAGAATTTGGGGTTTGGAAACTGAAATGAAACCTGCAAACTCTACCCTGGCAAAGCTCCCACCAGAAAACTCACTGCTTCTTTGGGCAATATAATATTAGAAAGGGTTAATATTTTTTTAAACCCTGTCCAACCTGCTGTCTAACATAAGTAAGAAGCATTTTTCAGCTCAGCAATTTTCCCTGGGATAGTGGTGGAGGTTTGAAAGGTTCATCAAAGGTGAAGTCTGAACATCAGAGCTTTCACATGTCTGTCAGCAGGATTCGAAGAGAGATTTACTTATGAAAATCAGAACTTGGAATACAATTTCTTCTTACTGTTCCATCCCAAAGTGGATACCTTTGATTACACATTCTCTTTGAGAAATGGTGTATGACCCCAGTTTAATGGTTCTTTTTGCCTGTTCCTTTGATCTTTTGCTGAACATTCTTCCCAGTGCTTGCCTGCTTAATATTTCCCCTGTAAATCAAAGGTGACTGAAAGTAACAGAAGCAAGAAAGTGATATTTGCCATTGTTGATGACAGATTTTCAGATTAAGGAGAGGAAGACTGTTCTATTAATAGCCAGCAAGGCAAAGCCAAAGTGGTGGAAGACCAGATGCTATTTTTGTGTTTTAATTTCCTGCGAGAGTTGCAGTGACAGAGAGGCTGATAAATTTAAACTCCAGTGGGCTTTAGTCTTTTAGATATTTCAGTTCATCTTCCTTTGACTAACACCTCCAGTTTAAGAGCAGCTCAGTATTTCCCTAGAGGAGAGTGAGAATTGTGCACAATGAACTCCTGACGGTTTTCCTGCTCTTGCCTGGGGGAACGGAGCTGCTGCCAGCAATTAAGGATATTAGTAATTTCCTATCTAGTGTAAACAATCAGATCCTATAATTAAAGCTACTTTACACTTGCTTGCCTGGATGGCTTCCACCTACTCCCATTTCTTTTTTCTGAAATATGGTCACCCTCTGTGATCCTTTTGCAGTTCACCAAGGGGTTATGATCCAGCATCTGAAAAATACTGAAAAATCATGTATTTTAGGAATGTTTCAGTTGACTCTAATTTTCCAGGGACAAATTGTAATATTTTTTTATTTTCTAAGAGTAAGAATCCCCATTAATCACAGCAATATGCAACCACCTGCACATATTTATAAATTTCTATCTGTTAGCAATTTGAAAAAGTCATTTAAGGTATTTGAAGGCCATATAAATGTTTCTGCTAATTATAATTTTCTATGGCTTTTTTTCTCCTTTTTAAATTTATTCCCAGATAATGGCATTGTGTTGAAAGTCATAACAATTTACAATCAAGAAACAGAATCAATGGAAGAAGTGATTCTTGAAGAGCTGCAAGTATTTAAGGTGAACTGTGCTGTATATGAAGCATATATACATCTTTAATTTTCTGCAGAATTAAAATGTCTAAAGAAATCTGAGAAGAGCCAATTATATGATAGCTGTGTGCAAGACATTTTCTAATGATCTAGTTATTCTATGACAGTAAATCTTTATTTTCAACCAAAGTTTTTTTAATGTAGAATTATGACCCAAGTACTGAAGCTTATTGAAGCAAATCATGACTACTGTCTTTCTGTTTTCGCGCTTGGAGGTTATAGTGTGCCTTTTAATTAGAAACTTATTGCATTTTATTTAATATTCACTCCAATCCTATTAAGTAATTAAAAGAGTATAACTGCATGCACAAATACGCCTACTACGATTTTGGAAACTTAAATGAGGCGCAGATAGAAATAGTCCAATCCTCAGAAAGAATGAATCAGTTAATCTGTGTCTACAGTGGGCAAACCTGACTCCTAGTGAGGCAAAACTCCATTCTGTTTAAGAATAACCTGATTAAAGCTCAATGTTTGGTATGTGACAAAGCTAATATAATGACATTCTCTTAGTGAGTATTCACACCATGTCATGTTAGTCACATAAAACAGGAGGTTAAGATACTTCAAACCATAGGGAAAATCTAACTTCAAAAGTTAGATAGTTAAATCTGGTACCTGCATTTAGGCAGTGACTATTGACTTGTTGCCTGGGGGGGGGGAAAAAATCACAGAATTTGCCCCTCTTAATTAAGCTGTTTTTCAATAGACCTATTAGAGGCTATTTCTTGCTCTAGGAGATCTGAGTAGAGGGCAGAGAGGACAATGGCAAAAGAAGGAATTCTTGCTTTTTTTATCTTATCTTCAATGAATGTTTTGTTATAAAGAGCACTCCACTTATCACTCTCAAGTAGGACCAAAGAGATCCAATGGTGGCAAGAGCTGATGTCATGTTTTACAGGGAAATTGTAGTATTCCTGTAGCTCTGATAATCCTGAATTAAGTGTTGACTGGTTGTTTTGAAATAAGCTCTATTAAAGCAATACTTCAGAAATTCACAATTTCCTCGCATCTTTCTTAAAGAAAGTCAGAGTATTTAGCAAAGTTGAATGTATAAGCAAATATCAATGTAATTTTGCCTAATTCATTGTTATAGGAAAGAGATTTTTTTTTTTTTTGAACAAGCAAATATTTCCTATTTTTTAGGTGCCGGTTCCTATTATTTCTATGGAAATCTCATCAAAAAGGGTAAGTGTTTGACGAGTTTGGAATGTAATGACTGTGACTTCAATGTAATGAAGCTATAAACTATATAGAGGTAGACAGATGAATAAATAGGTACACAGACAAATGGATATACACAATCTCTAATGAGATCTGGTGGGATACGTCTAAACCCTCTGTAACATAAACTTCCGGTTATATGCACTGTTCCTTTATAAAGCTTTTATATTTTTCAATTCTAACTTTAAATATCCTTAATTCACACTATCATGCATATCAAAGCAAGTAAAAACCAATCTGTTTCATGAGTTACTGTCATAGTAATCACAGTAGGGGTTAGCATGGTGGATAGGGCAACTCATAGAAAAGTTCCTTGCTGACAAATGCAGACAGATTTTAGCCCTTGGGGATATCAGCGCAAAAAGAAAATTGCTGTCTCTCCCACATAGTTGCCCACTAGGGCTATTTGGATCTGAGTCTCTTTCAAGTTTCTGTTAGTTTCTTCTAAAATAAACACCCAATTTATTAATCTTGTGGTAAATTTTCATCCATAACATATCATCATATCATCTCATCATGAAGCTGTAATAAATATCCAAGGATAGTTATATCTTAATGTTAGACATGTCTAACAACAATGTCATACATCTGGTGCCATGTAGGTACACATATACATTGTGAAACACAAGTGAAAAAGAATGAAAATTACATTAATAGGAGGTGTGAGTGTGCTGAAAAGATTATTTTAGTCTTGGAGTTT
>VYZS01050742.1:2801-14376 GCA_013400695.1 Neodrepanis coruscans
GATGAAGGGAAGTAGTTGCTTTCATCCAAATTTTGTTTCTGAGGCCACATCAGAGGTACCTGCCTCTGTGTCCAGTTTTGTTCTTCCTGTGGAAAAGATTTGTATTTTAAACAAGTTAGTGAGGAGGCTGGACTAGAGGACTTGCAGGATCCCCTATACCCTATTTGATACTCTGTAAATATCCTGTTAATGAAGTGTTAGATCTCTAGATGGATTTGTTTGAATACTATTGACAGTCTTTTATAGCTGATCACTATATTTTAATAAGGTAAAGGACAACAGTAGTTTTAGTGTAATCTGCACTATTGGCAGCACCCTGTTTCAATGATAAAAGATTTGTTAATTTTTCTAATAAAACTTGTTATTTTTTAATTTTAATTGCCTGTTTGGGTTGCATTAATTGTTAGTTGAGGAGTTCTCTTCTATATTCTTTCATCAGCCACTTGTATAACTTTGTGTCACTGGGATAAGCCATTCATGCTGTGTGCCTTTGTACATCCACTGAAGCTAACCCTGTGGTTCCTGAAGAGCACACACTATTGCTTGGCTCTCTTAAATGCTCTGGATTGTTCCCTTGCTCTGTAAGGATTCTGCCACCTTAGCTTTGATGTTTGACTTGGATAACTAAGCTGGGCATTGTGAATGACTTCTCTTCACAGCACCAAATTAGGTCTGTTTCCACGTTCCACTCTGTATCGATGCATAGGGGGTGGCAGGTTTTCACTGTCTTACTGGGATGTTGAAGAGGTCATGCCACAAGTCATTTCATTACAGCACTGTTGGGATATTTGTCAGAGCCTTAGGTAAAAGGAACAATATGCTTGAGAGATGATTTGACTCGGTTTACTTGAAGATAATAAAAGGACTTGTTTTGACATTTCTGAAGAGGAGAAACAGAATTACTGAAATGAAAATGACACAGAATTGTGCTGTTGCCATCAGATTTTAGTAGTTATCATGATAATTCAATCGTGAAAGAAAAACAGGGAATCAGCTGATATATATTTAAATCTTCAGGCCAAGGGTGAAATTTTTGCAAAAATTAAGTATAATGCTTTCTGACTCTTTCAACAGTAAAGCATCTCATATATATCTATTCAGATTATTTGTCTTATTAATATTGTGTGTGATGAGTAGTTTATATTACCTTTTCTGTCAAGTATATAGAGTTCAATATTCATGTTCACCATCAAACTCCCTACAAATGACAAAGGTTAGGTTAATATCTTTTTCAGTGAGTCATGAATGGTTAACTGCCTATTAACCTCTATGTGTCATTTTGAATGCTTATGTTGACGTATATAATAAATTAAACATTAGAGGACTGACGTATCTTCCTTTACAGATATATTTCTTCTTACTGCAGATCTAACGCATTTGAAGTGCTGGCACTCGATGGAGTTAGTACTGGGATACTTCAGTTTTATACAGCCCAGGAGAGTGCTGACTGGCTGAGAACAATGTCAACTAACATCAGTGATTTGATACTTCAAAATGTATGTTATTTTCTGCATATTTTCTTGTCTATTCTATTGTAAATTTTTTTCAAGTTTTCAAGGGGTAGGAAACATTTCACATCTAAGATACAATATATAAAATGCTTGTGTATAAGGAGAAAAAGGAGAAAGGAAAAAGCAAAGAGAGGTTGTCTGGTCAAAATTGTCAAGAAGTTTTCAATACTTGCAGTGTTATCACAGAACAGAGAATTGTAGAAAAACAGATTACATTTATTATTTTAAAAACTTTCTGAGGCAAAATGTCTATCCACACTGATCATTTCACAGAGCTTTAGATATGACCAAATATGTAAATTTTACATTTTTGTAATTAAACTGTGCTTGACATTAACACTTGTTGATTTTGAAGTAGGCATGTGAACATTCTGTAGCTAGTGAAGTGTGATTTACAGAGGCTTTTAGGAGACAGTATTTTTACCTCTCTAAGTTGTCTAAGAGTTGATTTATTTAAGGTTATATTATTCCATCTTTCTCCCTAAAAGCACAAAGGTGCTTATGCTATTTTAAGTTATTCCTGTAAATTAATAAGTAATATTTGCCATTGCAAGCAGAAGTATTAACTAATCCCCTGAGGAACATAAAATCACTGTTTAGACAGCATATTAATATTCCAACAAAGAACAGTTAAAAACTATTGAGGATTCTGGAATGAATCTTAAAGTTAAATCGGGAACTCAATGTACAGTATTGAAAATATATTTGTCTTTAAGAAATGATAAAAAAACAGTGATGAAAATAGAAGAAAACAGCAGTTATGGAAAAAATCACCTGTGCAGTTTTTAATCTTTTTTTTTCTCTAAATGTGTTGAGCCTGCAACTTTTGTATTTCTTTTATAAATAATGATTTAGTAGCCTGACTTTAATGTATGCTTTGTAGTCCAGACAGACTGCTGCTTACTTCTCCAGATTATAATGTATAGAATTTGTATTGGATTTCAACATAAATCTTTAGTTAGAACAGATTTAAAATTTGATTTATTTTTCTACTCCTCAAAAATTACACAGAATCAGATTTTATCACAGTATTTCATTTGTTCCATTTATTCTTTTAAAATATTCAATTGCTTAAGCAATCTCTTTGACAAAAACAAACATTTTTTTTTCTTATGACTTTCTTTATAAATATTCTCTATTTAATGATTTACATCATGTACAGGGTATTATTATTTGACAATTCTAAGAATGTAAATGGTAATATTTTTAAAGCATTCCAGTTCATTATTACTAAGCCAATTTTTTTTCTTTCTAAATAAACTCACTGAATAAAAGCCACTCCAAGGATGTAAGTGAGTAAGACAATAAATTGGCTATAATTGCCAGCAGTTCTTAAAGGGTGATAGTCTGTTTTTTCCTAAAGCACAATGTGCAGTAACATGTGTCCTGACATAGTATCTTCACTGCATTGTGACCTGTCTGCAGAAATATTTTATTATAGACTGAGTAGTTTCATTGGTCATCTATTGTAATAGTGAATTCCGTAAACAAATTAGTCCATCTGGTGTTCATATAAGTGGCTGTTCTCAGGAAAGGTCTGAGGAAAAAGAATAATGATAAATTCCCATGTTTTGTCTTCTTGGTGAGTTGCAAAGTAAACTCTGTGCAGCTGATATGAGAAACACATAAACTTTTTTGCTTGGGCTTAAAGCTTTACAAGTTTTCTGATCATCAGAACAGGAGAAGTAATAGTCAGTGAGAATCCCTTTAATGCAAACCATTTTTAAGATAGGATTGTGAGGTTGGGGTGCAGTGGAAGTTTACAGCAGAAGAAGGCTTGACAACATTCACTGCCTCTGGGCAGCCAGAGGACAGAGACCACTATCCACAGTGCTTAGGGCAAGGCCTTTGGATTAGGCTTCTTGAAAGTACATGTTGAATGCTTTTTATTACATTAGTACTATTATTTCACAAAGCCATTCTTTTCTTATTATACATCTTGAATTGACATTGGGGAATGGATCTGCAGTTCCTTCAGAGCTTTTTCATGTTTCTGCACTTCTCCACTTCTGCAGAGTGTCTCCCCATTCTCCAGGAGTACCTGAAGATATTCTCTACTCATTCAGAAATTCAGATAGTTCCTTATCTAGTTATGGGTTATTTTTGTGAGTCTGTGCTGACTCTGTTACTTCTCCAAATATTTAAACTACTCATTTCCTATTCTGTCTTATGGCATCATGTCTGCACAGAAATTAATTACTAGATGCACAGTCACAACTTTTTGCTGTTGGCATAATGTCTGCATTCTTATCTGACCTATTAGACAGATTTTAAGAAATACTTTCAATTATTCATGTTTTACTTCATCATATTTTTAGATTTTGTTTAGCTGATACTTGTGTCATGACTTTAGCAAATTTTCCTGCACCTCAGTCATTCTTAATTAATCTGTGCCTATTCATGCACTTTTATATACACCCTTTGTCCTACATATTTGCATAAAATTTTGAATAATTTCTTTTAGAATTTTAATTCTTAAAGAGTTCATAATACAGATTGTTTTCTCAGACTGCGTCAAATCTTTCATGTATTACTTTGCCTTACTATACTTCATTTTTTTTATTTTACCCTGAGTCTCATTCAGCAACTGGCAGATCTTTGTCAGATCTTCTGCTGATGCCAGAAGACAGTCCTAAAGTAGGCAGTACAAAAATAGCTTAACCACAATGTGACACTTCTGCTAATGTCAGACTACTCTTTTGAAGTACTGAAACATATAACTTCTGTACAAAGGCAAGATCTCTGGGGATCGAGTGTAAAGGAGGAGTCATCTTTCAACAGTGAAGATGTGAGGAGTTGTCACTGCATACAGATGCTTCCTCTGTATGTTAGAATATTTAGAAAGTGTTACTTGGTAGAAGAGAAATAATGATTCTGGTACCAGCCTGGAGAGAGTTCTTAGACAACAGAGGAGCACAGAGAATAGTGCAGCATGGAGAAAAATGTAAGGGAATCTTTTCAGCCCTCCTTACTGATACATGCTTTGTGTGCTTAGCCCAGAAAATCTCCTGATAACAACTGACTTTGAAATCATCTTGCATTACTTTTTTGTTCTGAGGAGCCTTTCTCCAAATGTTCGCAAAGCTCTTCACATTTGTTTTTGGCAGAAATAAATAGAGGTGAATCAGCACCTCGCATTTATTTCTTCATACACTTCTTTTCTCACAGAAGAAGGTGCAGTTGAAGAAGTTGAGAGAAGAGACATAACATAATCGGTCAGTGAATTTTCCATGATGAAACAAGAAGCACAGGAAACAAGTTAATCTGCATGTGCTTCTCACTGCTGCTGTTCTTAGTTTCTTTAGCTGGAGGATTCTTTTGTAGGCTGAAGTGACAATTTGTGATGGAGATGATTTTTTAGGAGAGAGTTCTTTGGGATAATTTATATTTCTCTCTCTGTTTTGCATAATTCAGATTGCCAGCTATTAGATATATGTAGCTTTTTTCATGGATCTTAATTATTTTCTTTGAAATATGGCACCAAACATTAATGTAGTCAAAATCAGTAAAGGCAGCTAAAGGTAATGCAGCCAGTTCATTTACATTATAGTGACATTTTTAATATATTTATAAATTTCTCAAGGTTTTTGTTCTTCCCTAGTATATTTTAATGGTGTTATTTTTTTAAAAAATATTCATAAATAAATGAGTAGCTCGTAGGGAGGTAAGAGAACAAGTTCTGATGCACTTGTTCCACTTTAAACATCATTTATGTTTTTTATAAATAGTTCAAGCAGTTTCATTGGAGGGTGGTAGAAACTTAAAATTTGGCAATAATTTAGGGTTATTAGTCCACATTGTATTTATACCTTTGACAAAATTTTTAATTGTATATGTTATAGTGTGCAACCTTTTCTTTTATTCCTTCATGTAAACATATATCTGCATGGTAATCTCTACTGGAAGCAAGTGAAATTTCTGTTTTAATATGCAGAGTTTATGAAATATAAACCTTGAATATGCATATTAAAAAAAAAAAAAAGAAAGGATTGAGAAAGCCTTGCTTTCTTTACACAGCAGAACGTGGGGTACATGTAAATGGAAACAAAATCCTTGTGTGTAGGAAGCTATATTTTCTGTGTATATAACAAGTTTTTTGTATAGTTATTTTTGTTTGTGTTTGTGTCTGAAGCACGGAGAAAGGTTGGAGCTGAATATTGGCAGGGTGTGTCAGGATTCCAACTGCCATTGAAGTATTCCAGGTGCCTTTTAACTATATCCTGCACAAGTACTCTAGTGCTAAGCCTACAAACAAATCAGACTGGTGACATCTGCTTCCTTCTGCAACATGGGGCATGTCACCAATTTATTTTAACCAAGTTACAGAGTGAAGTTCTTGAGTTCTCACTAGTTTGTTACTGACAGGGCCCTAGGTGCACCAAGAAGCTCTGCCACCTCTTCCCTCAACACAGTGCTCCAGGCCCACTCTGGCACAGTGCAGCAATGCAGCCTGGGGCCAGCCTGTACTGAGGCACACCTGTGTGCATGACCTGCAAGGAACCTTGCTAGGACCCCTTGCTCTGCTTAGCAGAATTTTTTTCCTCATCATTGGTCTGTGCCTGTGCTACACTGCAGGTGCCAGCAACGGCAGGCTGTGACCTGCCTCTGTTGTGGTAGCCTCTGTTCCTCGTCTCAGCAGGGAGGCGGTAAAGGACCATAGCACGGCCACACCAAGGGCCTGGCAGGATCTCCCAGCACACAACCCAGGGTGACAGACAGGCCTGGCAGATGCCCCAGACTCCTAGCGTCTTGGCCACCTCATCCTCAGACCCTCGGTCACTCCGCTGGATTTCTTATGCTTGTTTCCTGTGGCAATTGTGGTTTTCCATGTGTCTAAGCATAGGTTTTGATCTTAGCACAAGCCTTCCATTTCTTATAAAACAGGCTTTTTGACAAGGTTCTTTGGAAGTATTCAACAACTCTAGGACAGTTTTCAGTTTACGCCTTCCATATAGGGAGACTCTTTTTCCAGTCTAAGCTATTTCTTTCTAGATTCTTATCAACACCTACTAATATTGCACTTTAAAAAACTATGACTGCCAGAGAAAAGCCAAAATGAACACAACTCTTCATTATCTAAACAAAAAGGAAAAAAGAGAGATATAACTTTATCTTGAAGAGTAAACTAAAAGGAAAGCCCATACAATTTTCATTTTCTTTTTAAACACAACTTATACTCTGTTGGCTTCATTTCAGACGTACTTAATCACAAATCTCAGTTATAAATCTGTACAAGCAATTGTTTAAATGAAATCTAACTATCTATGGCACAGTATATTTTCACTCTGAATGGCAAAGTTAAATTCATACATGCAAATCTTTATGAAAGATTTAATGAAAACTGTGATAAAAGGTTTTTGTCTTTCAGATTCTTGGTTTTGTACATTCAGTGTAATAGTAAACATATAGTATTTAAGCACTGGCTGATTTAATTTCTTATAATTTGAAAGCATTAATACAGTATTCAATAACTAAGTCAATCAATGCTAGTTGATTGACATCACAGAAAACATCTGACATTGACATCTGACATCACAGAAACTCTTTAGAGTATTAATAAATCTGCGTGTTATTCCATCTCTCTATCATAGATGAAAATGGCAAATAAATGCTGTTCTCCCTCAGACCAGGTAAGACTTCCATTATTTTATTCATTTATTTTAATTCTTGTGATAACTTTGTTGGAAAATTTGTAATGCTTGCATGTGCACGTCTAGTCAGCTTTAAAATTCTAAAACCAAGTTTTCTATGGTTTGAAATTCTGAAATTACCTGCTTAATACTGCAGATTCTTACTGTCCTTACTAATCCACAGTAACGAGTAGAATCTTCCACTCTAAACTTAAAAATGGATTAGATGGAGCCATGAAATACATGACAGGGGAACAATGGAACTCACAGCCAGTCTTGGAAAGCATAGCATATGTTTGCATGCACCACTGCAGAAGTTAATCTGTTAACTCCATTTATGTCACATATGGTACACAGATAGCCAAAGAATGAATTCCAAGTCCAATCTGTTTGGCATGTATCATAATCTGCAGACTGCATTTGCCATGGCTATCTGTGACTTTTGAAGTTCAGGAGCCTGATAATACATTTCTTCTACTCCGGCTAGACAAACATCCCGAAGACAGATGAATGTACTGCATTGGGAAGCATTCTTTCTGCTTGTAACATTGCAAAGAGTTTTTTTCACTTACTTTCTAAAATATAATAGCAACGTTTTCCAGGCTAATTCATTAATTAATGGAAAGTACTCTGGAACTTGTATTATAGAAACTAATGAATTTCACTTATGTCTGATTTCATTGCATCAATCTGGCAAAAAGAACAAAGAGCCTAATCCAGGTTGTTTTCAAAAATGTGGGATTTGTAGATTATAGAAGTGAAAAATAGACAAAGTGTCTTTTATAGCGTTTTACTGCAGAAATTAATTATGGAATTTTATTACATAAAGACAGAGCCTAAAAATTCTTCATATTAGGATCAAATAAATATTTATTATTTTGACATACTGTATATTCTTTTGCACATCAGCGTTTCATCATCTTATTTGTACAATGTACTTGGATATGTATAGACTTTTCTAGAAGTTATTAAAAATATTTAAGCATAGACATTTCATTACATAGAAAACTGTTTTCTTATATTTGGATAAATCCTTTTAAAAAATATACATGAAAACCCACTACAGACTTTTACTCTATGTTTAGTAATCATGTTACCCCTAAAACCAAAATAAATACCTGTTCTATATAAGAAGGGAGCATTTAGTCTTCACTGGCAATCTCTCTTCCAAAACCTTGTGAGTGGATGGACTATAAGATGGGGAATAGGAGAGGCAAGTCCCTCCCACTTAAGTAAAAATCAGGTTTGTGACCACTTGAGGAAACTGAACATGCGTAAGTCTATGGGATGTGCATCCCAGAGCCCTGAGAGAATTTGCTGATGTAGTTGCCAAGCTACTCTCCATGATATTTGAAATTTCATGGCTGTCAGATGGAGCCCCTGGTTAGTGGGAAAAGGGAAACATTGCTCATTTTAAAAAATGTATAAAGGGTAACCCAGGAACTACCAACATGTCAGTCTCACCTCTGTTACTGGGAAAATCATGGAACAGATTCTCCTATAAGCTGTGTTAAGGCACTTGGAGGACAGGGAGGCGATTCAAGAGAGCCAGCACAGCTTCACCAAGGTCAAGTCCTGCCTGACCAACCATGTGGCCTTCTATGATGGAGTGACTGCATCGGTGGAAAAGGGTAGGGCTGCAGATGTCTTTTGTCTGAGCTTCTGTAAAGCCTTTGACATGGTCCTCCACAACATACTTCTCTCCAAATTGGAGACATATGGATTTAGTGGGTGGACTGTCCAGGGGAAAAGGAATTAGTTAGACAGTTGCATCCAGAGGATGAGTCAATGTCTCAGTGTCCCAATGGACATCAGTGACAAGTGACCACGAAGGTCTGTACTGGGACTAGTACTGTTTAATGTCTTCATCAATTCCATAGACTTGGTGAGTGCTCCCTCAGTAAGTTTGCGGACAGCACCATATTGTGTGGTGTTGTTGATACCCGAAGGACAGGATGCCATCCAGAGGGACTTGGAAAATCTTGAGAAGTGGGCCCATGGAAACTTCATGAGGTTCAACAAGGCCAAGTGCAAGGTGGTGCATCTGCATCGAGGTAACCCTCAGTATTAATACAGGCTGGGGAATGAATGAATGAAATGAGAGCAGCCCTGCCAAGAAGAACTTGGGCATGCTGATGCATAAGAGACTGGACATGACCCAGCAATGTGCATTTGCACCCAGAAAGCCAAACATGTGGGCTACATCAAAATAGAGTGGTCAGAAGGTCAGGGGAGGTGATNGGCTACATCAAAATAGAGTGGTCAGAAGGTCAGGGGAGGTGATTCAGCTCTCTACTCTGCTCTTGAGACCCCTACCTAAAGTGCTGCATCCTGTTCAGGGGCCCTCAACACAAGAAGGACATGGCCTGTTCTATCAGGTCCAGAGGAAGGCCACAAAGATGATCAGAGAAATGAGACACTTCTTCTGTAAAGAGAGGCTGAAAGAGGTAGGACTGTTCAGCCTGAAGAAGAGAAGGCTGCAGGATGACCTTGTTGCAGCCTTTCAGTACTTACAGGGGGCCTATAAGAGTGATTGGAACAAACTTTTTAGCATGACCTGTTCTGATAGGACAAGGGATAATAATTTGAAACTGAATAAAGGTTGATTTAGATTAGCCATAAGAAAGAAGGGATTTTTTTACATTGAGGGTGGTAAAGCACTGGCACAGGTTCCCAGAGAGGTGGTGGGTGCCTCATCCCTAGAAACATTCAAGATCGGGTTAGTCTCTGACCAGTCTGATGTAATTAAAGATGTCCCTGCTCATTGCGGTGGGGTTGACCTAAATGACATTTAGAGATCCCTTCCAACCCAACCTATTCTATAATTCTATGATTTAATTTACTCTCTTTGCCATGGCTTTTAATTATTAATTAAACTGATGTGAAAAACAGGTGATTATGAATGCCAGGGGAAAAGGTATTTAATTTGGGTATCTTTTGTTGGATGAACTGTCTACTGCAAGTACTTTAGTAAATATTAAAAGTTTCTTCTTATCAGTTTGTGCACACATAGTGAGTTTACTGGAAAAAAGGAAGACATATTCTTCCTCAATTTTTCAAAATTATCGCAACAGTCATACAACCTATCACTAGCTACATAATATGATTTCTTAAATAAACAAGATACTCAGTGAAGAAAATTATTCTGTTCCACACAGCTGTTCAGATATGAAACTTGATATCAACAGTTTAAATTGTCCTTTATAGGAGCCACTTTTGCTGTCTTGACTTGCCCCTTAACATATTATCTGAAGTTCTTAAAGTTAGGCAATACAAATCTATCCCACTTTTCCCATTCCAAAGATAAAGAGAAGGGATGATACAATTAGAACCATAATTTCAGAAGCTGAAAATTTAAGGTAAAACAAATATTGGATTGTTCTCTGTCAAGAAGTGAGAAAAAAATAAGTTTATAATGAATTTGGGCAGATAAAGAAAATAAAAATGGCCAACATTAAGATATTAAGGAAGCAAATGCGAACAATTCAGACTTTATATATCCTGTGAAAATTTGATTTAAAAGCAACCAAAATATGAATCTCTTGGAGATGTATATCTATCACAAAGGCATCATATAAAACTTGCAATGATAACTGAAAGCAGATGACTTGTCTTGTCCTAGATTAATGGACCCTATTAATATCAGTTACATAATGTTTGTACAGACCTGAATAGCTCTTATTAATGCAATTGATTTAAAATTTAAAGAAAGGATAACCTTTAGAGATTGAAGGTCACTGGCAGACCTTCCTTGAAGTAAAATTGATGATAGCTGCAAATTCATCTTTACTTTTGAGAATGGAAAGTCCTGAAGAATTAAACAGGTCCTTAGAGTTTCATTACTGTATTGCCTGCGGTGAGTTTTCTTCATAGCTTTTAGAGTCCAACTTAGTCTTTTATAGACGAAAAAGGTTTGATGTGGATAAGTTTCATTCAGATTGTGTTTTTTCATAGGGCATTAGCAAACTAGTATTCAGGGTCATCAAGAACATAAAAAATTACTTTGCTAAACCTTGCTTTCTTCTTTCTATTACCCCTGACTGGTTTTACTGGAAAATGAATCTCCAGAACATGTTGAATTCTGTAGGTATTTAAATAAAGAAAATGGGAAGGTGCTAAGATACTGGTTCTTGGGTCTAAACCAGCTGTATTTATTGGTCTCTTTACCAAAAGATGTCAAACAAACATGGGGTGATTCTTGGGGTGGTCCTGTGCAGGGCCATAAGTTGAACTTCAATGATTGTCGTAGGGTTAAAACCGAAAGTAAAAACGGTCGAGCCTTGGTGTGGCGGCTTCGCTCTGCGCTGGCGGCCCTGGCGGCTGCTCCCGCTCCCGGGCTGCCTGGCCCTACACCCGCGTAGGTTTCAGTGGCCCTTTTCTCCCCCCCCACCCCGGCGGCGCGACACGGACGGCGGGCGTGGTGCTGCGTGCCAC
>VYZS01050743.1:867-12744 GCA_013400695.1 Neodrepanis coruscans
AACTATCTAAGATTCTGCAAATCTCTTTGCCCAACCCATAACATATGCTGCAGTACTTATTTATCCTTATTTATGATTTTTTTTTGTGTTAGTTTTTGTCTTTATAATGAATTTTCCTGAATTCTTTATGTCATCAAATTATTTTTGTCCAGGAAAGGACTCAGCCTAACAGGCTAAAAATTATCCAGTAACAGAGATGCTAATAACTGTTTTTACCTGAAGTACTAATGCATTGAATATCATTTAAGAGGCAAACAGTAATTAAGATCTATACATTTTAATAATATAAGAAAACAGCCCAGCACATTGTCTCATATTTTGAAAAAGCACTCTGAGTAACAACTATATGAAAGTATCCTTAAGAGACTGATAATTTGAGAGCAAGAATTCCTATTTACATGCTTAATTTACACAGACAAGCAACAAGTCTGCTAGTGTAAATAGGTGCTGATAAACCTGTGCCCCCCTCCTCCACCTGCCCTTCTAATTATGGTGACTTCATAAATGGGTAATAGGAGTGTCAATACACTGAAGATATGCAATCACTCTGGTACAATGTCTACAGTCCCGTATCCTACANCACTCTGGTACAATGCCTACAGTCCCGTATCCTACAAGAAAGTGCAGCTGATGGAGCCTGCTAAGCTCCATCCTTCTGGCAGGCAGTCCACCTCTGAAGCTCAGTTTTCCTTACCTTTTCCCCCATTCAGTAAAACCCAACTGCTGGAGTTTCAGTCTGTCATAACTGAGGGTACATTGCCCTCCCTCTTGGTTAATAAAATCTCATATAGACAGAAAAGTTCTGTTGGTGGACATGACTGCTAACACCACATTTAAAAAGGCAGGATAACTCCTTTCAGAAAATNAAAAAATAAATCCAAGAAAAAAACTTGTACCAGAATATTCATGGTATGGATAACTTTGTTATCCAAGGTTTTTGGTACTAAAGAAATCAAAAATATCTTGCACAAGGTAAAATCCACCCCAAAGTAGGGGTCCCATTTTCAGTTTCTGCTTAATTTGTCAAACAATTAAAAATCCTTTTAAAACAACAGCACCAAAAAAACCACAAACAAACCAGAAAACTGTAGCTTCAACCTTCCAACATGAATACAAACAATACTAAAATAAAAGCAAGGAAAGGCAACTGAATTATCATTCTCTGCACAAAGTTCTCAGATTTCCACCTCTACTTCAGTCTATCCTTTATGCATATTGGACCAATTTATAAAGCAGTGAGCATTCTTCTTTATTCACAGCAAGTCCTTCTGCATTATGTCCTTCTGCACAATGTAAGAGATGGCCAGAGCATAAGATGTATGTCTGTAATACTTTGTAACTGAAAATAAAACAGAAGAGCCAGATCATTGAAACTAAAGCCCTAGAAGCCAAATCTGAAAAGATGATTCCTTATCTAATAATTCTTTGGAAATACATGGAAATACAAAGAAATTCCTCTCCTGTGGAACACATATAACAAAGAATTCCTAGTAATGGATTAAAATGGTGGAAGACAGGAACATCTTACTGTGCTGTCCTCATCACAGATACTCTGATTGGTCTCCTTTTAATGTGGGACACTGGAGGGAATACTATATTTATCAGTACATTATTAGTGTGCAACTCCTGCCACGCACACAAGACATAGGATAGAAAAGAAGGAAGTAAGATTAAAAAGAAAAAGGAGGAAAGGAGGAAATAATTTCATTTGTTGTGCAGCAAATTCTCTTTAAAATGGCTTACCTTCCAGATGCTCTCCAACTAAAACAATTGGCAGATGGCAACTGCTGCAGATGGATGGGCACAGCTGAGACACACTTACAGCTGTGATTAGCTGGCTCTGCAGTGTTTGCTTTTCCTTCTGCCAGCCACAGTCACAGTACTCTTTTGAGAGTAGGTGGCAAAGTAGGAAGAGGATTTCCCAAACTCGCAGCAGAGAAAGAAGTCTTCTGTTAACATCGCTTCTTTCTTATTATCTTGAGTGCATGGTAGTATAAGATGTTTCACTTATTCATTAACAAAAAGAGATATACTTTTCCATCTATTAATTAATGTGTATGATTAATTTAGAGAAGATGCATATAATAAGATGCAAATCTGGTGTTAATTTACGTTCTTTCTTACAGATTGCCACTTAGTTTTAATGAAGCCACAAAATGTTACAAGTTTTATCCTAGTTCTGCACTAGCAGCTTCTACTCTGAAGAGTAAATTGCAGGCTGTAAAATAGAAAGTCCACTAAGGTCAGTATTCTAATGTGACCATGAAAGTAAACTTAAGTTACATAGAAAACAATAACAAAAAGGATATATTTGGAAACTATCTAAGATTNAGCTCCATCCTTCTGGCAGGCAGTCCGCCTCTGAAGCTCAGTTTTCCTTACCTTTTCCCCCATTCAGTAAAACCCAACTGCTGGAGTTTCAGTCTGTCATAACTGAGGGTACATTGCCCTCCCTCTTGGTTAATAAAATCTCATATAGACAGAAAAGTTCTGTTGGTGGACATGACTGCTAACACCACATTTAAAAAGGCAGGATAACTCCTTTCAGAAAATGTAGGGAAAGGTTTTCCTGTGCCAGCCTAGCTGCAGAGAGGCAATTTTCATTAACTTGGATGGATTTATTGAGACTGAAGAAGGCTACTTGATAGAGATGTATATGTCATGATATGTGTCCATTTGCAAACAGTAATACAAACCTATTTTTTCTACCCCTCAGAAAGCATAGAGAGAAATGTCAGAGGAAGAATGAAAAAATGATAATTTATAGAATAAGTTCTTCTTCCCTGGAAATAAATATATATTTCTAGGACTGTCATAATGCTTGAGATGTTCTTTAATAATCACATCCCAAACAAAATGCTTGAAAAAGATGCTATAGCACAACACTACCACTTCTAGCATAATATATAAAGCATGAAGGAATGGGAGCAGTGTGTAAACTGATGATATCCTTAGTTATCATTTAGGGGAACACACACTTCATCATGTTTTGAACAGAGAACATCTCTAGCAAGTTAGAATGAATAGGTCTATAAACTGCTAAATTGCCTTGGTTAATAAATCAAATTACTAAACAAGCTCGCCAGGCAGATTTTCCATGATTTATTCACCTCTGAGAGTATATAAAAGACTTGTCCCTGGAGATCTTCTTATATAAAAGGCTTTTATCGGTATCCTGTAAATCTATCCATGGTGCTATTTCCACCAAAGGGGTGGAAAACTTACTCCAGAGTCAGATTTGGGACAAGTTTTTGCTAATGCAGCTCACAGGAGGTTCTATGGATACTGAGTTTTCAATTGCTCTTTTATATACTTCTAGAGAAGAAGAGAAAAATAAATGGTAACTTAAAAAGTCAAAGGGTAATTAAATAGACAATTTTCTAAATTCAGACTGAAACTAAATCAATTCAAATATAGATATATCACTTTCTTGAAGTAAGTGAATGCACTATCCTTGCATAAATAAAATAATCCTCTAATTGGATACAATAATCCTGTGATTTTAGTCAGGATGCATTTCAAAAAATTGGCTAAAGACACATTTGAGGACCTACATCAATATATCAAGTAAGTTAAGAATAACACATAAACAAGAACTGTAAGCCTACATAATGAAACACTTAAAAATTCTCAAGTAGGAATCTATAACTTCCCCTGCAAACCTTTATGAGTGAGCATTTCTCTTCCTTCTTTTCATGGTGGTCCTTTAAAAACCATCACTGTGTTTTTATGGCAGTTTTAATTCACTTTCACATAAAACTTGAGTCAGTATTCATCATAAATGAGTTTTTGGAAATGGCCTGTGCATGATGCCTCTATGAAGGCACTTAATTAAATATGGACAAATTTAAAATAAGCTGTTGTCCAAATTCAGACTGCCAGGAGCAAGATAATTTCTTTGTGTTGGAAACATCTCTTTTGAGGTTGTCCTCAACAGGGAAGTAATCAGCATACTACTGCCAGCTTCATCTCCAGGATGTTTTCCTTTCTATGCACAACAACTTGCAGCTCAAAGTACAAGAGTATCCACACTTCACTTTTTTTTCATCTTTTGTCTAGGGACATAGCTTAACAAATTTCTCTTTATATGCAACATTTCAGGAACAGCCAGCTTTTTTTTTATACAGGACAAAAACTAATGAGCAAATACACACTTCGGAAATTATTTGAAAACCTTATCTGGGATAATGAAGCTACGCTTAAGAAAGGCTTTTCACCTTTTGCAAATCACAGAATCATTCAGGCTGGAAAGATATCTGAGATCATTGAGCCCAACCTTTGACTGATCACCAGCTTGTCAACTAGACCATGGCACTAAGTGATATGCCCAGTTGTTTCTTGAACACCTCCTAGGAGGTGTGCTGCCCTGGGCAGCCCATTTAAATACTTAAAAACCTATTCCATGAAAAAATTCCTCCTCGTGCTCTACCTGAACCTCCCTTGGCACAGCCTGAGGTCATTTCCTCTTGTCCCGTTGTTAATTGCCTGGGAGAAGAGGTCAACCCCTACCTGACCACAACTTCCTTTCAGGTAGTTCTAGAAAGCAATAACATCCCCACTGAGCCTCTTTGTCTCCAGGCTAAATACTCCCAGTTTCCTCAGCTGCTCCTCATAGGACCTGTGCTCCAGACCCTTCAACCAGCTTTATTACCCTTTTCTGATCACTAATATTTTTTAAGAAGTATAGGAGTTTTTTATGTCCAATGCATTGACCAAGCATAGTTTTTAAGAGAACAAAATGTCTATTCTGCAAGCTAAATACATAAATGTGAGTTCTTAAAAGGAGACTGGAAAAAAAAAAAAACCCAACCAAAAAAAAATCTTATAGTAGCTGCTTCTAAGCAAATAAAACACTTTCACAATGTATATATCTGGTACTATGCTTCTGTCTAAAACTGAAGTCTATCTTAACGCAGAGGTGAGCAGTTGGAATTATACAGGTTGTATCTCCTGTTTCCATACTTATTTTTAATTTTCAGACTAAACAAATAATCATATTGTGCTGAACTTCTGCCTAATCTTTTCATGTTTTTGAAGCTTAGTGGAAACAACAATCTTATGTTCCTAGAACTCAATTCTGTAGTGTTTTCACAAGCAAGAAACTCAGCTCGTTGGAGAAATATTTGTGATTCCCTGAGCTCTTGTGCACACAGTCTGACCCTGTGTATGTTTACAAACAGCCAGGTTCCCAAACTAAGGCATTCTTTTTTCTTGCTTGTAAACTGAAATTCTTTACCTTTTCATCTTTATGTTCTCAGCACACATTTAACCTGAAAACTTAGACGCAAACTGTCAAACTTGATTGCCAAACATGTTGATGCCACACTGGGCACAGTCCTTAGAGTTTTCCCTGGGTGAAGAATGCCTGATTTACATCTCTGTTCATGACCTGTTAAGGATTTGTAGCAAAATCCCCAGTAAACTGATGAAGACAACACTTTCTACAAGCTCCAGGTGATCCAGGAAATCACCTTGCATTGATCCTTGACATGACAGCTGACCCAAGCTGAAAAAAGGGATGTTCCACACCGGAAGACATCAACTCAGATATAACAATGAAGAAAAGGAGGAAGAAGGGAGGGCATTTGTTATGTACAGTATTTCTCTTCTGTAGCCCTTCTTCCCAAGAAGTGGCTGGACATTTCTTGCTGATGGGAGGTGGAGAATAAAATCTTCCTTCTCTCTTTGTTTGTGCATGCATAAACTTTAGCTTTTTTTTCAAACCAAAAAAATGCAAACCAAAAGCCCACCAGACCAAGGCAGGGCTGACACTTAGCAGGAATTACTCTTACCTGCCATCAAGTCTCATCAATACACTGTACTAGAGCCAGCAGATAGAGACACTGAACATAACTAAAATGCTTAGGAGAAAAATTTGGTTCTCACAGACAATAGTTATCTTCTTTACCTCTCCCATTGTATTCACAGAACATGAATTCTTCAGTCAGTTCTGTAGCAGTTCAATAAGTTCTGTTCTTTTGTTGTACTATTTTTTTGTTTTCCGTACTTTGTAAACAGACCTGAATTTACCCAACAAATATGACTCCGAATTTTTATTTGCCGGAAGACTTAAAAAAGCATTCTATGTACAGCAATCTTACAGCCCTCTCGCAGTTTGTAAGGAAAAAACGCCATAAATTCAAACTTTATTAAATAAGTAATATAAACCCATTGAAATCACCTTCATCTTTTATTTTATGATAGATTTGTGTACATACAGTTCTTTATCAATTATGAAGAGGGTAGAGCAGATGGTGAAAGCTAGACTTAGAATTATGCACCCATTAAAGTCACTGACACTGATCTGAGATTGTTTATCTTTGCTTTTAGAGGAGTTTGGTCTTAATAAGTCTTCTTTGAAAGATGGTTGGAGTTCAAAATCTTACTGTTATACCATGAGATTCACAATAACCAAATTTTGCAGTAATTTTAAGGATCATTTATATATTTTTAGAGTGTCCGTGTGTTTTTATACACACACACTTGCTTGGAAAGGTTTATGCTTGGAGATTTAGAGAGGTGAAGCATGGGTTAAAATGACATATGACTGCATAAACTGTTCTTGCTCCTGGCTGGTTGATTTTGTGCACCTGCTGTTGGAATAATGTCTTTTTTATTTCTTTTCTTTTCTTTTTTTCAGTAATAGGATTATAGTACTAGTAGGCTTGCAGAAATATCTCTTCAATCCTCTTCCTTTATTCTGTCTATGTTAACATCATCAAAGCTCCAAAACACATCCTCTATTTCAGATCTTGACAGATATTAAAGCAAGGAAGGTGTTACAACACATTACTAGAGTGAAGTCAAAAGATTTAAACCAACATCTACCGAAGAGAGATTTTATTTACGCCCCCACCTCCATTTTTTGGCAAGATTTTTTTTTAGTTTTGCAATAAAATTCATGTGTTGCAAGGCACCCAAGATCCTAGTTAACATTACCAACTGTTTTATTCTCTCTTTGTAAAATATCTTACTCTGTTAGGATGAAACTCAGTTGACATAACTCTTGGGGGCCCCTTAAATTTTTAAGCTCCAGAGCTGGAAGTACAGTGATGCAGGAGTCACATGCACCAAGGATAGGAAGAAAGTCTATGGCCTACTAAATATTTGACAAACCTTTAAGACAAAGCACTTGCATCTGCTCTTTGACTACAGTAGTATAGGAAACCTTTACAGAAGGAACAAAAGAAGTGGCACTTAATGTTTTAGTTTTAAGATTGGAAAAAGGGTCTGTTTCAGCTTTGAGGCAGAAATACTCATTTATCCCTTAGGCAAGAAAATGATCATGTGGAGTTCCTAAGAGATTTTACATTTCAGTAACATTTTCTACTACCTCAAGCTAACAAAAAAAAAACAAAAACCCCAAAAACATTAATAGTCAGGGCCTAGCAGTTCAACAAAAAGTAATTTCTAAAATGTCGTCATTTATATAATAATTATCATATGTGTAAGACGGAGTTCTGAACCAACTTGAAATCTACCTGTTAAAAGAAACTATTGGTAGAAGCTTAATTTTTTAGATTTAGATTTAGGGTGTGAAGTACGGATTTCTTTATTATTTTTTAATACAGCTCTCTGATATAATTTAAAATTTGCTCAGATTTTGAGCACAAATTCAGAAGGATCAATTACGACATATAGATACAGAATGTGGCCCTAAAAGGCACACATTTATTTTATTTTTTTTTAAACCAGAGAGCAAATGTACCTTCCAAAAAAGTATTTCTGGTTTTACTGTATTTACAGGAAAGGAAATTGTACACTTCAGGGAAGAAAGCAGATAACATCAATCATATTCTTTCCTTCCAACCTAGTTTCAAATGTAAAATATGCTGCATTTGTATAAATTAACTATCATATATTTCAGAGGAACATTGCATCTTTCAAAGAATTAATAAAATACAAAGTTCTTACAGAAGTCTGTTATCAGACCCTGCGTGCTGTTACAGAAGAGTGTTTTTGTATAGGCATCTGATTAAAATAAAAAACTTTCAGTAATAGTATTTCATAAGCATACTGCCAACAGTTTTGCAACCTCTTATTAAAGATTAATCTTTCCACCTACCCAAGGTATTTTTAAAAGAATGAATAAACTCCATTGCCAAATGATTTCCAGATCAAGAAGTTAAACCAATAAAACAGGTAGATTTGAGAGATAATCTCCAGTTTCACTATTAAGTAACGCAGGTTTACATGTGAAAGCAACAGGATGTTTTCGTATTAGTTGTAATATATAAGTAGATGTATTTCTGTGGACTGTACCCTACTTTTTCCCTTGAGTGCAAGTTCAGTTTTTTCTAACAGAGGTAATGTGTGCAAAAAAGCAGAAAAGAGTATGCACCTGCAATCACCTGGATGATGCCAGAGAAATTATTCATTTTGGTAAATAAAATATCTAACCAAAGTTGTTCTCCAAACAGCACTTTACCATCTTACAGTGGTGAAAAATAAATACTTTATCTCCATTTTTTGTATAAGTTAGGTCAGAAATTAGACATTACTATAGCAGGAACTGGACCTGAAACACTTGGTTTCCAGATGAATATTCCAACCACTTCACCATGCTTCCATAGTTTCAAAAAAAAAATAGTGCATCAACAGCCACTGCCCAGCCAATTTTGTTTAAATCACTGCTGCTCAGTTGGTGATCTAATCAGGACCGCAGTCAGGCCTGCTCTGCTTGTGGCTCCTGCAGTGCTCATCTCAACAGGAGTTGCAGCATAATGTACCTTTATAATGGATGGTTGAATCAAAAATAAAGGTAAGCTATTTGTTTCAAACATTCATTTTATTGATTTTATGTTCATATGCTTGCATAGGAGGCCTCTTAAGTGGTTGTTTGAGATCCAAGCCAAAAAGAGATGTGCAATAGGCAAAGCCAACAAATACTCCTACTGATTGTCACAAGTGTGTGTTCCTCAGCATTTCCTTGTAAAGGAAATTCAGAAAGTAAAACTGAAAAGGTTTGGTTTTCCAAGGCATCCTCAAAGTGAAACAACCATGCTTCAAACAGAATTTCTGGTGCTATATGAAAATAATTAGATGGCATCTAAATAATATATAAAAATAAATAGACAGCAAAAACCCTTCTATTTTTAAGTGTATAGAGTTCAAAACTCCTTTGGTACTTGCACATCAGGTAACTATTCTGAATATATGCACAAAAAAATAATATAAAAAAACAAATTCCCACATACTACCAAAAAAAAAAAAAAAAAGCACACTAAAATTTAAAGCTTTTTTACAAAAACAGATTTATACTATACCCATCGGTTGTGGTGATGGGCATAAGTCTAATTGGCCTGTCTCAAAGCTCTCATCAGTTTTTATTGGCAGATGCCTATATTAATTTCCTTAAAGAATATGAACCTCTTGACTGCAATCATAGCTTTGGCGAGCACAAATATCGCAACAATAAATAGAAACTACTTAAGAATACTGTTTAACAAGCACAACATCCTACAGTGTTTGTACACACAGAAACACACATATATGCACACAGAGCCCTCATAAAATTTGCCCCAGATGTTTAAGCAACTGCAGGGTTAATTGCATATCATCAAATACTCATACTTATCTCTTGTAGGTTGGGGAGGAGGTGTAGGTTAGTCAGGGAAATGGGAGGAGGGGGCTGTTTTTTCAAACTTTTTTTTTTTGTCTTTTCCTGGGAGAGCGGGGCAGGTGAGCCAGCTGGACCCCATCTGGGTGCCTTGTGGAGCACACCGGGGAACGACAGCAGAGGTGGCACTGCTTCCCACCCACTCCCCCACAGTCCCACTGAGTGCGGAGAGCGGTGGTGCCAGTGTGGAGCCAGCCAATCTGGCCTGGCCTGGTCCCCACTCACTGCCACGACTGTGCCAGGGCTAGGAGTGGCACCACCTTGCTGGCCTGCTGCTTCTGTGGCTCTGGGCCCAATCTGTGGGTGCTTCTTCAGGGCTGCCTGCCTGCTCTGTAGCACAGCAGCTCACTGCTGCGGCCCACCCCCTGCTGAGCGTGCCATGGCTTGGAGTGCACACGGGGCTTCCCCAGCCACCACGGTGTGCAGCGGTGGGCAGCGCCTCAGGTCAGCGCCATGGTGAGGGGCCAGCGCTGTGGTGCAGGATTGCCCAGCGGTAATGAGGTGCAGTGGCTGCTCTGGCCGCCCCATGCCCAGGTCCTCGCAGCGCTGGCAGAAAGGCGGGTTGCAGCAGTGGCCCCTCCCGTGATGGGTGGCGAGTGCTCAGCGGGCGGAGCCGCTGATGCCTCCAGGAGCCTGGATCCCTGCAGTGCTGGCAGGGAGGCAGTGGCAGCAGCCCCTTCCCGTGGCAGGCACTGCCCCAAGCAGTTTTGGCGGCAATGCCGCCATGATTGCCTCGTGGTATGGTTTGGAGAGGGGGCGGTGCCCAGTGCCATGTGGCACCAAACCAGGCTGCAGACCAATGGAGGAGCAACGCACACCAAAAAAAGGAGTACGAGAAAACACGAGAACAGACAAATTATAAAAGGAGTAGACATGGAAGCCCTCACCCCTTTTTGCCTCGGCTCTTGGCTCCGCTTCCTCAGCTTGGGTCCCCCTTCCTCTCGGCTCTCTCTCTCTCGGCCCAGGCAGTGGCGCGTTGTGACCACAGCTGAGGCAGTGCAGGCAGAGGACCACACAGCTCCAAGCAGCAGCTACAGCAGTGTGGNCAACATCCTACAGTGTTTGTACACACAGAAACACACATATATGCACACAGAGCCCTCATAAAATTTGCCCCAGATGTTTAAGCAACTGCAGGGTTAATTGCATATCATCAAATACTCATACTTATCTCTTGTAGGTTGGGGAGGAGGTGTAGGTTAGTCAGGGAAATGGGAGGAGGGGGCTGTTTTTTCAAACTTTTTTTTTTTGTCTTTTCCTGGGAGAGCGGGGCAGGTGAGCCAGCTGGACCCCATCTGGGTGCCTTGTGGAGCACACCGGGGAACGACAGCAGAGGTGGCACTGCTTCCCACCCACTCCCCCACAGTCCCACTGAGTGCGGAGAGCGGTGGTGCCAGTGTGGAGCCAGCCAATCTGGCCTGGCCTGGTCCCCACTCACTGCCACGACTGTGCCAGGGCTAGGAGTGGCACCACCTTGCTGGCCTGCTGCTTCTGTGGCTCTGGGCCCAATCTGTGGGTGCTTCTTCAGGGCTGCCTGCCTGCTCTGTAGCACAGCAGCTCACTGCTGCGGCCCACCCCCTGCTGAGCGTGCCATGGCTTGGAGTGCACACGGGGCTTCCCCAGCCACCACGGTGTGCAGCGGTGGGCAGCGCCTCAGGTCAGCGCCATGGTGAGGGGCCAGCGCTGTGGTGCAGGATTGCCCAGCGGTAATGAGGTGCAGTGGCTGCTCTGGCCGCCCCATGCCCAGGTCCTCGCAGCGCTGGCAGAAAGGCGGGTTGCAGCAGTGGCCCCTCCCGTGATGGGTGGCGAGTGCTCAGCGGGCGGAGCCGCTGATGCCTCCAGGAGCCTGGATCCCTGCAGTGCTGGCAGGGAGGCAGTGGCAGCAGCCCCTTCCCGTGGCAGGCACTGCCCCAAGCAGTTTTGGCGGCAATGCCGCCATGATTGCCTCGTGGTATGGTTTGGAGAGGGGGCGGTGCCCAGTGCCATGTGGCACCAAACCAGGCTGCAGACCAATGGAGGAGCAACGCACACCAAAAAAAGGAGTACGAGAAAACACGAGAACAGACAAATTATAAAAGGAGTAGACATGGAAGCCCTCACCCCTTTTTGCCTCGGCTCTTGGCTCCGCTTCCTCAGCTTGGGTCCCCCTTCCTCTCGGCTCTCTCTCTCTCGGCCCAGGCAGTGGCGCGTTGTGACCACAGCTGAGGCAGTGCAGGCAGAGGACCACACAGCTCCAAGCAGCAGCTACAGCAGTGTGG
>VYZS01050744.1:0-34073 GCA_013400695.1 Neodrepanis coruscans
CCCCGCCGCAGCCCCCCACCGGCTCACGGCGCGCCCGCTATCCGCGCCGCACTGCCGGTGGGGGGGGGGGGGGGGGGAAGGGATCACCAACCAGTGCGGGCATTTTTACCTTCAGGTTTTTTAACCCCGCTACAGAGACCCTGTCCACATAAAATTTTGCCCGTTAACTTGAGAATGAGGAGTATGAATTCAGCAATGAGTATGAATCATCTCAAGAAATTGAAGGGTGATAGGAACTGTCCTAAAAAGCTATATTTTTTCTCCCCTGATGTGCTTTATTTTGGGATAGAATTATATGCTTATCTAACAGAATGCCTCTCTTCTCCATGGTGTCCAGAGATACATAAATCTACCTGACACATTTGCTGAAGACATATGAAAGTTCCTCTGCCAACTCTTTGAGCTCACAGACATGAGCCAGCTGTGGCCTAGAAGCTAGAGATCCAATTTAGCATGGCTTTGTGCCCAAACTAAGCCCCTAGATAGTTTCTGGACTGCAACTGACAAGCATGGCCCAGTGCAGTATGGACAGGATGGTACTTTTTGCCTGTGTGAGACATACCTTTGTTTGCAAGTCCCTCAACTGTTTAGGCTAATAGACTTCACCAGTTCTGTCAAGAATTGAAGAGTGCTATACATGCCAAGCAATGGATGGGCAGAGACCCCTGGGAATTTTCTTCTGTAATTTCTAACATCTTGAGAAATTTAGTCTTCCTGAGGCAAAGGAAAAATTTTAGGTGCCAGATAAGTGCTTAGACCAAGAGTATCTTTGTATCTCTCATCCACAGTATTGTGAAACAGCTGAATATCTTTAAAGTCATGTTAATGCATTATAAACTTGAATAGAACTTAGACTAAATATTCTGTTTATAGAATATATAAACTAGTGTATTCTACTCAGCCTAGTTAGGACATTAATGATGCAAATTTAGAGAAGGTGTCAAATTAATAGACAAAACAAAAACTGTTTTATTTCCAATTAGTGTGTACAATTACTGCATATACTATGGAGACTGTGTATGGTAGTAATGTTTTTGGTTTTCAGAATCTTTGCAGACAAGACAAGCTGACAATTTCTACACTATCTAATTCTCAAAATAAAGTTGATTCAGTGGGAGGAAGAAGATTTATTTGCCTTTGATTTAAAAAGAGAAAAAAACCCCAAACATTAAGCTTGGACAATATCCTAGTCGTATAACTGATAAGAATTAACTGTTTAATTTTTTTTTTCCTGACACAGCTCTACTGACTACTCTGAAATTTACATTACAAATTTCATGTTCAAGTCTGTCATTTACCAGATTAAACAATAATTCTGTTTGCAATTTAGGTGGACAAATGGAAAAAAAAAAACAATGCCTACAAATACATGAATTATAGTATAATTGCTTAGTATCATAGAATATAATGCATCAGAAAGGATCCATCAGGATCATCAAGTCCAACTCCTGGCCCTGCACAGGACAACTGAAACATTTCATGCAGGCCTTAGATTACTGCTGGAACATTATTTGCTTATGTGGTGGTGTTGCAGCCCTGACATATATATTATGAATGAGATCAAACATCCTCACTTGTTAAATTATATTAACCAGATACTAATGAAATAAATCACAGAAGTATAATATTTTATTTAACAGCAGCACTGTAACTTTGTTAAAGTTTGGATGGCTATCAGGAAATCTCAGATATCTGAGTAGACAGCACTAGTTATCTAACATATCCTCTTTAGTGATGAGCTTGAGAAAAAAAAAAGACTAATTGCTCCTACACCATCATTGACATATTAGTTATTGCTGTCATTATCAATTTGTTATTTTGAATAATGTCTAGGGATACCATTGTAAAAATTCATGCATTCTATTATTCATATCAATGGATTCCAATTTCTGATGTTCCAGAGATATCTGAAAGGGGAATTATGCTTACATACATAACTAAAAAAACCACTGTATCTCCATATTTAAGAAACAGCCTCAAATAAAATACATTTATAATACTGATGATATAAAAATTGAAAAGCTAGGTGGAACAGGCCAAGTGCTGTGTAGTTACAACGGTAGGTTTGGTAAAATATCACTTGAAAAACAGAGGAAATACAGACATGATTGGTAGGAATTCTTCTATACTTCAGCAGAAATAGAAAATCACATAATCTGAGAACTCTTTATAGGCATTGCTGCTTTCTTCTTTCCTCATACATGCAAGTGCATGAATATTTTGCTGCACCTGATCATATGCATGAAAATACACTTTAATCAGGAAACTTCAGTTCAATCTGTAATTAGTTCAGCTTAAGCTTTACCACAGCTTGTGTTTGTGTCCCTGCCATAATCTCAACTGAGGTACCATTATTATTTGATTTTTTTAACCCTTAGTTATAGATGTGCTGCAAGTGATGCAAAAACATTACTCTGTGACATTACTCTTGTGACACTGACAGTTGCCACCAGCCCTTTAACCAACTTCTATCAACATATACTCAAGCATAATACCTCAATTTCAACTAACATTTTACCGTGGCTACTTTACTGTCATATTTCTCTCATTTCAGTGATGAAGTGCCTGGAGTACAGGTTGTTATATACTAGCCAATAAGCTTAATAAAATCTAAACATTTATGAATGCAAATACAATTCCAATATTTTATTAAGCTGCTCAAAAGCTACTCACATATCTGGTTCCAGGGATTTGATTACTGGACTTGGAAGTACTAAAATGATTGAGTCGATCAGCAGTCTAAGAAGGTAAATACGATGGTGACTTTGCAGGAAATCTGTAGTAGTGACATATAACTGAACATACGTGTTCAGACTCAGGAACATAACACTACATGATGTGGCTTAGAAAATGAAACAGATTACTGAGCAATGAATATCTTATAGAAAAATTTCCTAATGAACCACAGAAAGAATTGCTCTCTTACTTTTTCTTATGTTTCTATGCTATCATGAGCTTAAAAGGATAAAATTTGAAAGATACAAATATAGAAAGACACAAAAATAAAATACTCTAAGTGTTTGTTCTACTACTGAGCACCATAGAGATGATGCTTGTGAGCCTAGAATAAAAGCTGTGGCTACAACTCTGAGCAAAGAATATTACAGAATAGAAACAAAACTAAGTGCTGCAAGAACAGAAACAAAATTGTGGAGCAGCAGTTTCTCCTTCAGGAGAATCTCCTGAATTGCCTCTATAGGTTTCCATTTTGGACAGGGAAGAAAGCATGGCCAGAAAATATTGGTAAAGCCCTTAGATTCCATTAGCCTCTCCTTAGGCCAGGGAATGTGGGTGCAATCACGTTTTAGCTCCAATTTCTGCCTATAGATTAGGAAGAGGAAGTGGGGAGATCGGGTTAGGAAGAGGACTTCGGCCAGGGCATACATCTCTAGGCCTCTGTGGAGACAGCTGAGGAATGAGCCCAGTGTGTGCAAAAGCTTAACATTATCTGTCTTCTACACTTCTTATGTAATCAAAGAGAGCTTTGTAATAGCATTTGCAATCTGGAATGTCTTATTAACTAAAATAGAGAGCTATTGCTTGGAGACTATGTTTTTACAACCTTTCTCAGCTCAACTGTGCACCATCTGTCTTTAAATCATAACTATACTAATAGCATTTCTCCTTTCAGGTTCTAATCATCTAGACATGCTGATCTTTCTGTTACCTTTGATTATTTTCTGACATTGCATATCATTCATTCATCATCTACTGTTGGACTATCATACAAAAATTAAAGGCATCTAAATAAAATTAATGTACAGTTCATTGGACCCTTTATAAACTCATATCTGTTTTTGTATTCATATTCCACTATTTTGAATAACCCTCAGATCACAAGCTCATATTCTGCTCAAGTCCATTGGACAGACCAGGCGCAGCAGAGAAAAACTGCTGCAAGATTTTGTTGGCAAGACCAGATTTTTCTGACAGCAGAGTCTAATTCAGAAGCACTGGCTTTAACTCATGATATCCATTTTTGCTGGCAGAAGGGTTCCTTAAGATATTTTTTTTCTAAATATTTGTTCAATTAGCATTTAAATATTCAAGCAGTAAGTCTTCCACTCTATTCATTGGGAAATCATTCTACAGAAATCTCTACAAAATGGAAACAAATAAATTTGGCTCATGAGTTTCCTTTAGTTTTTACCTCATTCCTCATTTTGTAAGAAAAGATGCTCATACAAATGTTAAAAAATTATCAGGCAAATGAATAACTCATCGGTTTTGACAATATTTTGTTTTAAAACACCTCACCATCTACTGTAGCTCCAAGCCATCTTCTGTAGGAGGAAGAAAGGCATGAAAAATAAGAGACTAAAAAAAGCCAAACAGAGAAAACATTCTTGGCCTCCTTATACCTTCCTGTCAATACTTCTATAGCCAGATTTAGCATATGAGTCTTCCTGGAAAGTTTGCTTCTGACATGGTAATGTTTCCTGTGCAATACATTTGTAGAGATGTACACATCTGCATAAGGCAGGAGAAACAAAGAAGATATCCTAAAGAAAGAATACAGAACAAGCAGGGAAGCTGGGAAGCTGAAAAAAGAATTAAATAAAAGGCCTGAAGAAAGGTTGGCCTTAGCAGAATATATCTAAATATTTATATTCACTCCATATTGAACAACACACATGTTGCATTCTCCTTTTCAAGAGTAAAGCATGTGTGTCTTCAGCTTGTGTGCTCACTTTCATTTCCCTGATAGTGTAAGCAAAAAGACATAAAAACAGAAAAGGAAAAGCAAACTCTCCCAACTTTTCAAGCAATACTCCTTTTACCTGACAATGGTCAGATTTCACCTTCCGCAGTCCTTAGCTTGCTTTCAGTAGCAAATAGAGCTTGTTCTGCAAAGAGCACTGCCAAAGCTGCTGGCTTGTATTCTTCTACTGTCCTTCATAGTTAGTATTCTAAAGACAACAAATGAAGAAAAGTACTGACAGGTAAACATCCATAGGAGAGATGGAAAATGGGAGATAGACCATTTCCTTGTATGTGTGATGGTTTGCTCAGGCTTACTGTATTTGTTTTGAATAATATTTTATGCCTTGATTTTATGCTTTACAAGGAGCACCTTTTCCCATGAAATAGTTGAAAAGCTTGGTTTTATTATATTTGAAAATATTACTGTTTTCCTATGACCATCTTATTAACTTATTCCATGCTCAGTTGTTTATAGCTGTATAATTAAACTCCTAACAAAAAAGTAAAGCGCGGAGGATTTCCAGGGTCATCCCACCATGACCAATATGATCAAGTGAAACTGTTTACTAAAAGCATCAGACTCATTTTATACAGTTTCTAACTGTTCACATGCTTCTAACACTATTATCATTGGCACACACCTCTTACTCTGTTGTCATTGGTTAGCTAAGCTTATGCACACACTGTCTATATGTTTTAATTGGTCACACACTCTTCATCACGCAGCGAGTTGTGGTTGGTTTGTTCCACCTGCATTTTCTGGACTTGTTTTCTTCTTCTGTTTAACATTTCTCCTTCTTGCACCAAGGTCAACTCGTCCTCGCATACCTTGCTGCATAATTTCTCACCAGAAGGTTGGGTTGTGCAGTTGCCCTCCAAAAATTCCACAGCAGTGAAGCCTCCAGCACTTAGGCAGACTTCAGATTTAAGACCTTGTCACACTAATCCTAATAATATTAATTCAAAGGTTGGTTTCCATGACTGAATTCAAAGCCAAGACAATCAATGACTTGTTCAAACCAGTCTCAAGAGATATGCTCTATGCATAAAAGTTGCTTTCCTCTGTACGAAATTTAAATTTGTGTATTCGTATATTATTTTCTTATTGTTCAGTTTCACTCTGATAGTTATGGAACCAGATTCAAAATGGTTTAACCTCAAAACTAAAACCCCTCAACATTTATACATCCTTTCAGGGCTGAAATTTTAACTGTCATTTTGCAGACTTAAACTGATTTTCATTTTCAGTTTTTCCTGTTCTCAACAGCTAATTAATGTCTGTCTGATCTGGTCCTCCCTGATCTGGCCAGAACAGACTTTCATATGGTTTTCAGGAAAGGTCTGATTTGACACAGTTCTACAGAAGTTCTGGAAAAGAGTCGACCCAACATAAAATTTCTTCCCTCCCTAGAGGCTATTCCAAACTTGATATTTGACATTCAGGTCTATACATTCGCAATTTGTCAGAGAAAGTGTTCCTGTCACCAAATAATTATCTTTATTATTGTAATGCATAAGCACCTTGAGGAAGAATTCACATGAAAAATATTAACTTCAATTCTGCATGAGCAGTTGGATTTTCTGCCAAAAAGTACTGTACAAAGCAATACCTGCAAGATGAAAACTCAGTTAGAGAGGTACATAAGACAATGTAAAAATCACAGAGATAATAGCTGGAAGGAACTTCTGTAAGTCCAGACCAGTCTCTCAGAGCTAGGCTATTGTGTACACTAAATCAGGTCTGGAAATATAGAGGTCAGATCAAGACCATAGAGACATGTACACATACACATATACATTTCTACGTGTATCTTAAAGATTACTTATGAATATGTATTCAGAAAAACAAAGGAGAAAAGAGTAGGATATGAGGGATGCTATGGAAATGAAGTGAACCTGCAGGTAAACTGCAGGTAATCTGCAAGTAATCTGGAAAGCTGTTATTGGAGGGAGATGTCATGACTGTTTTTTCAGCTGTTTCTCATGCAGCTCCTATGTGGAAAATGTGCAGTCCTGGCCAAGAGGAAACATGACTCTGTGCCATGGATATTTCTGCAGTCTTATCATAGGCTGAGATGGGCTGGTGGGGGGGGGTAGGACAGGATGGACTGCTGGTGTCCTTGCCAGCTGCTGTTGCCAGCAGATGCCTAGCACTCTCCTTGCCACTCTCTTACTTGTCAGTAGGTGTCTATGAGATTACTCTCATTCCCCTCACCACCTGTGAAAATCAGACCTCCTTCATGGTGTTTCCAGCAGCTTTTTCTGGCCTCTCACCTTGCTGTCACAGCCAGTATGTTCTCATTGTCTCCTGTTCAATTGTCTTTTCTTGACAGAGGATGTAGGGATATTCTGCTAGTTGGAAGGGATCTCAGAAACTTTTAGACAAGCTAACCCAACAGATTGTCATAATTCCAACTCCTGTCTGTGATGTCCTCACTTCAAACTCATGAAAGCCGGAAGACAGCAAAGTCATTTTTTTTTGGTTGAGGAAGACAAAATCAACCTTCCCGTCTTTATGTGCTTGGTTTTGGTTTTCTTTATTTGTTCAGTTATATATAAAGATGGTCACTACGATTACTATGACTAAAAGAAATACTCAACTTCAGACAGCCACAAGGACAGTTACATTTTCTGGTGGTTAGAACAGGAATAAAATCTCCAGTATTTATTTTTAAGCTACTACATATTCAAGGTATAATTAACCTTGTGGGTTGGGCAGATTTACACAGACCACAATGGCTTTAAGATTCCAGGGCAAAATTACATCGAGATGTGTCATGCAACTTTGCTTGACTGCTAGAAATAATAATATTCTGCATAATTCTTTATGCTTTACTTATCCATTTAGCCAAGCACACATCCACTATCATTTATTTCCATTTTGGGAACTGACATAGACCATATTGATTATGTTAGTGCAAACTCTATTCTCCCAAAGTGTTGTATTTTTTCAATATCATAATGTGTCAGCCATGAATTTTTCCCTTCTTCCAGGCCAAAGCCAGTAGTTCATTTTCTGAATTATTCATCCAAAACTATAAAATAAGACTTTATCATAAATAATGAAACTCTTCTGTCTTACAGGCTGGTTTCTTCGGTGGGTTCAGGATGTTCCACAGCCATGGTCCTCTGCTTCTCTTTCCTCCTACTTGCACTATGCCCTAGTCTCTCTCATTCCTATCCCAAAGAGTTTCTGCTTGCCCCAGTTCTCACCCGACCTGGCAATGTGCTCTTTTGATATATTTGTTCCTTCCTCCCTTGCTACTTAGGGAAATAAATAGAAAAAAAAAAAAAAAGACACCCCATTAAAGCCAAAGTGGAACATGACTTATTCTACACCCAGTGTATCAAATGACAGCATTAACATAATCTTCTTAGAAATGTAAATGATTTTCTTAATTTCTCAGTATTTTACTTGATATTGTTCTCTGCTTCTTTCACTTAGGAGAAAGCACTTTCACATCAACCCATAAAATTCCATACCCTATTTCCTCCTCCTTATTTAGCATCTTTTTGATACCAGTAATTTCTCTTTACACATCTGCATATCAGGATTTAGGCACCCAATGTCATCCATTTGAGAAAAAATAGTATTCTTTGTAAACTTCCTACATATCAACAGACATAGCAAGCTCCTCCAGTAAGCACTAGATAATAGATTTTGGTTTTATGTGGACCCATTGAATATCTCTACCTTTGTCCCATCTTTTACTGTGAAGGGAGATCAGACAACTTTATTCTTAATTTAGCTGAGTTGCATTCAGGCCAAAACACATGATTGAATCCCAGCAGCAAATTCAACCACTCCAGCAAAGTTGCCACTTTGAAAATGTTTACAAGTATCTCGTTGTATAGAATTTGAAGCCTTACTTTTGAGGATAGAAGTAGAAACAAAAGAAGCACTGCTTAAATTAGTTTTCCAGTCTTGCTAATTGATGTTGGGCAAAGCCAGTGTCATGGTTTTACCACTAGGAAGAGTTGGTACTGACAAGAGAGGTCCGATAGAAGCCACACACACCCAAAAAAAAGAAAACAAACAAATAATAAGGTTTATTTTACACACACAGAAAAAAACGACAATAAAGCGCAAAGCCAGACAAATTAAGCTCTTCCAGACCCCACGGCTGGATGGGAAAAATCTCTAGAGTAGCACTGGGTTTTTCTGTCAGGGCTCCTGAAAAGGCACCAGGATAATTAGGAAGCCGCAACCACAGCTCTTCCAAATCCNGCTGCCCCAGGGCCACGGAGCCACGCCCGCAAAACAGCCGGGAGAGGCACCGCACCCCCCGCGGGCAAGCTGCGCAGGGGCCGCGGCAGCCGCCCCCGCACCAGTGCCGCCGGGGACTAGCCCCGTCCCTGCCCCCGCCCCCCAACTGCCCACTCCGGGGGGGAAAAAACAGCTTTAGCTTCAACCTACAACAGCCAGTGACAGAAGTAACTAAATGCTATCAGGATGTACAAGATGGGTGACACTACTGAAAATTTAAGCTAAACAAGCTAGGGACTTTGGAAATAGTAATTTTACTGTCTTACAAATCATAATGAATTATTCAATAAGTAACACATAAGAGAAAAAAACCCCTCAAATTTCATAAGCTTCTGTTTTTACTCATCCTAGAGCACAGAAAAAAATAAGTTGTTTTCAAAGATTGTCTATAACTAGAGAATTATCAAACAGATAAAATTAGGGATACAAGTTAGTATAAATGAAAAACCCAGATGCTACAACTGCCTTTTCACAAGAATACAAAAGATTTTCTGGAAACCAGTTACAGCTTCCTTTTGAGCATGCGCAGTATGGACTACTACACTGGCACTAATTTCTAGATAAACTGTCAGATTAAAGAAATTTTTGGACCATATTCAGGTACTTTTTTGATACTGAACAGTAGCTCTTCTACACAGATGCAAGAGTTGGCTTTCCTATAATTAATTAAAGATACCTGGAGACAAAGACTCTGAATGGCAAATTCTATCTGTTGTACAAGTTAATTTTCTAAAATTGCTTGCCATCTTTAAAGTAGACTACAGTTTTTCCATGTCTGCTAATATACAGCAGTAAAGTACTCTGAACTGTCCACATACATCCAGACTACTTTGAAATACAAGTGGTGCCTGACAAAAGAATTTTATCTGGACATAGCAGCAAAAAATATTTAGCATTTCCTATTTATCAGTGCCTAGTCACACCAAAAAGGAGAAAATAAAGGCAAATAGCTAAGGAAACACAGACGTTTAATTGAAGTACTATATATTCCTTCCACTAGTTCACTAACATTTCATTGATCTATTCTGACAAAATAAAGACTTTATGCCACATGAACTGTGGATAGCAAAAAGCCAGCTGAGATTCCTAAATGATGATGTCCCTGTGTGGTGTCCTCAGACAATTCTGGTTGATAGTAGAACACAGTAAGCCATGAATACAACAGAGAAACACAAGTTCTACACAACTAACTCAGGCACTGCATGTAAGGCTGCTTAATGATATACTCAGATCCACCCTATGCTATTGTTTCTGTCTACCTGTTCTTGTAGTTCTGGCATGTAGCGTTCTGACATTAGAGTATCCTCCAAAAGACAACACAGTCAGTCCTGATGATCCAGACCACTGGATGTTTGTACCTGGAGTGACTGGTTTTCAAATCATATCTGTGCTACAGAATAAAATATTTTCCTAAGTGAAGATCTATATAATCATCCATCAGATTGAAGGGTCACAACTACTATCAGATTGAAGTGTTACTACTGGGCAGGTCTGGCACAGTGAACACTGTGGACAAGTACTGAGTGCCAGATACCATAAACATAATGATAATGGGATGTCCTTCTGCATATAACCATAGCTTCACAGTCTTTGAAGTCGCACATCACTGATGCGAATTAGTGCAAATCTGCCCCCTGCAGTCACCAGGCTCTTGCAAACATGGCCTTCATGTCTTTCCTCATGTTTTATATCAGCTGATCCTTGTCATGATTCAGATATACAAAGGACATATGGTGTGGATCTCTGGCATTCAGGGACTCAGATTTGGCCAAGTGGGAAGTGAGCCATGCAGGACACAAAGAAATGAATACTTTCATCATATGCCAAGACTTTGGAAACTGTTCGAGACATTAGCAGACCTTTATGTAGAAGTTTTTCAGCATGGAAGAAGATGCATGCCTATTCCATGTCAGCCAAAGTAAATAATGCCAGCAGGACTCCCTTATTTCTCTATTTTTGTACTAGACACCAGAAACATTTGCCAGTGTGATAGTGACAGACATAAATCCAGTGCAGCACAAAATACTGCTTTCATTGCTATTCATTGGCAATATTTTAATGCTGCTGGTGATCCTCTCCTGTAGTGACCAGTTAGGTCGAAGACCGTTGGATATTTCTTTTTTAGATATCTCACATTAGGCAAAGGGAAGCCTAGAAAAAAATAAATATTAGAAAACTTTATTCTTTGTAAAATTATTGAATTGGAATTTTTAGTTATAGCCTGGTTTTCATCCTCAGGCAATTCAATGTCACAGTACAGTAAGAATTCCTGTGTGGTTTGCAGTTTGAATCACTCTGGAGAGACACTGTCTTTTCCATTTCTCTCTCTATAGCAATTATACAGGGTTCATATTGCTGTTCACATTCAGTCATAAAACACACACATCAAGTCTAGCATTAGAATAATGTTGAGAAAGCATGGAAGTGTTTTAAATATTTTTAAATAAAAAGAAACATTCACTGTGCTCTGTTAACTTCAGAAAAAGTTAAGTTACACTAAACAGTTGTTTCCTCTATCTGTTCTCCTCTCACATACACAGCCACTAAGAGAGAAAGCCAAAACTATATGATGTGTCATTACCTATTAACTCAGTCATAGCTGGGATATTTGGCTTGTTCATGACTGTCCTGTGCCTACAACAAACTTGAATGGTAATTATTTAGGAAATGGGGAGCAGGAGTATAATTCAAAATAGTTTTTTTCTTTGTCATGGAATACCAAAGGGGTTTCTGGTAGAAGTGCCTTTGCATATGAAATATCAGATGCATCAAGATTATTTGCATGCTATAAGTACAGCATCAATAAAACTGCAATTTTTTTTGCAGAAAAGGGTACAAAATCACAGACATACTTATTTATCTATACAAAACACAGAATATTCTGAGTTGAAAGGGGTCCACAAGGGTACTAGAGTGCAGCTCTTAAAGTGATTGGCCTGTGTGGGGATCAAACTCACAACCTTGGCTTTACATGCTCTAACCAAATGAACCTATAATGTTTTACAGGACTACCTAGTTATAGAGTAGCCACTGCCAGTCTCCTAAAGTCTTATTTAGAAAGAAACATGCAGAATGAAAAGCATGGGATTTAAGGCTAGAAAGGATTATCAGATTACCCAACTTTTTATGTGTTGCAGAGCAAGACATTATAATATGTTTAGTTACTTACTTCTGGAGAACATAGATAGATTGTGATTATGTGGGTAGCAATAAATATATTGATAGATTAACTTTTTTTACAGATCATTAATGACTTAAGGCTATTCCAAATTTGAATCTGCCTAATACCAGCTTCCAGCTTTCGATCTTTATTGTACCTCTGCATGCAAACTTACAAAGTCTCTTTGTGCCTTATTCTTGGGAAAGTGTAATTAAACATGGAAATCTATTCATTACTTGATCGCCTTTAAAAATCAACCAGGCAGACTGAGCCCTTTAATTCTGTCATTCTAATGTAAACTTTCCAGCTCCTAGATATTTGTATTCCTTCCCCGCTCTCTCTACACTTACGCAACAAATCTACATATCTTGGAGCTGTACAGATAAAATGCATATATGAAGCTATAAAGATATGTTAAATAGTGTGATGCAACACATCGCAAAGGCAGCACTACTTTTTTCTCTCTTAGCATATGTAATATGAACTCTCCACAGAATTTTCAGGAAGTAATTCTTCATTCTGTATATATCGGTTTTATCCCATATTTCTACATGTGTAGCCTTAGTTTTGCCAATATTAATGCAATATTAAAGCAAGCCTGTCTTATAAGTCAGTCTGGACATCAAATGATCCAGGTGATTACATTTTTGTGATTACTTAACATGATTGTTATGGGCAATAACTTCGTACTTTCAAGCCATAAACCAAAATATTTAATAAGCTTTAAAAGCATTAGTTGACGTGTAACCCTTTTTCAACAACTCTCCCAATTAATAATGAACTGTTGGCAGTTCCTTTCAGATCAGTCTGTCAACTATTTGCAATCTGTCTACAAAGACAAAATGCAGATTATATAGAACATAGAAAGAGAAAATAAGTGAGCTTGTGGGAAAAAATGAAGTTTATTAAAATGAGAAAAGGGCACATACTGCCTTCTTCAAAAACAACTGATTGAATTCACTCAATCTAGCACATAGAACTCAGATGGATAAATATATCTAGAACTGGAGGGAAAAAAACAACCAAACAAAGTTTTTATTCCATGTTGGGCCCCTAATATAGTCATTGTCAGTTAGGATCTCATAGACTGTGAGGCAGTGAAGTGAATAGACACACTCTCCTCCCACTTCTAATCTGTTTTTCCAGACTCCCAGGCTGTTAAAACAAGCTGCACTTCTCTGCTTATTTACATACCCGAGTTTGCTCTGGCAGTTGGTAGAAAGGTAGAGAGCATATAATTTTTAGCAAAGGCTACAGCCATAGAAACACCATGTAGCCTAAAACCAGAACACGTTTTCCAAGACATATGTAGAATCAGAATATCTTAGTTAAAACCTGTTTGTGTTAAAACCTTCTTAGTTAAAACCTGTGCTCTTTCTGATTTTGCTGTGCCTAGGGAAATCTCATCATTTTCTCCCCATTCTCCAGGTCCCTTCTTCCATATGGTTAGGTGTTAAAGCATCAAAGAAATTAATCTAACTTTTATCAGTGAAGAGGTATGCTCAATCTTACAGAGAATGAGTCAAGTCTCAAGGTCACCTCCAAGTCTTTTTCTTAGCGTTGCATTTCCTTTAGTTAACAAGTGACAGGATTTCTATTTAGGAATGACAGATTTACTGTGCAGACAGCTTCTTCTAGTGGACGTTTTGATTAGATTTCATCTTCTTTGAGATATTTTGCAAATATCATGTTGCAAGTTATTATTAGACCTTATATTAATTTAAAAATAAAAATTCCACATGCCAAAAATATTATCGTACATGTGCCTCCTCTGGCTCAAAACTAGCAATCATCATGATGAAGTAGACATAAATTATGAGATTTCCGTGGAGGAAAGAATACTGGACCAGAGAGAGAATGTTATAATCCAGCTGTAGCAGTAATTCCAAGCAGCTTTCAGGCAATGAAGTCTTAATAAACTTAAACACTCATGTAAGCCAGATTTATTGAAGCAGCTTCACATACTGTGGTTCTGGTTTAGGGTTTTCTATTCTGGGCAGAGCACCAACTGGAAAGAAGCCCTTGGAATATGCACTCCCTAGTCCACTACAGTGTCTACTGAAAACATAATATACCTTTTTCTCTGCTTTTCGCTGTCCTCCCACCACTTGTATTACTAATGTTAAATAATAATGTAGTTCACTATTTTATGATGGAAAAGGTAAAATTAAAACAAACCAAAGTGATTGTGTTTTATTGACCAAAAGATGATGTGTGTTACTGAGCCTATACCTGAGAAAACAAGGTTTTGACAGTTCCCATGTTAGAACTTACCAGTGCCTTAAACATCTGGAAGAGATTTTACAATGGTGTTTATTTTAGGGGGGCAGGGGGGTTAATTTAGGTTTTATTTAGGGGGTTAATTAGGAAAAAGATAAGTATCCCCTACATTTTTAATTTATATTCTTCATGATACCTTGTTACTCATTCATGCTGTCTTGGTCTTAGTTTTCTTGAAATATAATTTGTCCTATATTTCTCCCTCCAGAATTCTAGAACAACTTCTATTTAGATTTTAGTCATCTCCAGGAACTATTATCATTTCCACAATCACTCATTCTGTCAAGAATATAGGTTTCTCTCCTCCTCCCTGACTTATTCAGAGAAGTTTTTCCATTGTTATCTACAATTCATTTCTGTTTACAAATTTAAAGACATACAATTTAATTTTGGAAGTTCTAACCGTAATCCCCTCTTTTCAAACATAAGCCAGCCTGGAATTCATCTTTATTCTTTCTAATAATAATTTATACACATGAAAACAAAGATTACTTCTCTTTCAAAGCACATTAGTCTTCACCATACTGTGAGGTCTCCAGGATCTCTTTGAGTCTAGCAAGATTCTAACTCAGTTCTAGTCTAATAAACTAGAAGCCATGTCTGAAATAAGATACTTTGTATCATGCTACTAAGTCTCAAAGTTCCTTGATTCTTCTTCAAAAATCAATATTGTGAGGAAAAGACAGAATGTGACTTAATCAGTGCTCCTCATTATTATTCGAAGTGGATGATTGAAAAGGAAATTCTCTCATTGCTATTAGTGAAACCTTCAAGTCTTAATGAAGAATTACTAGAAAAACCTTTCAATCTGAAGCCTTCTTTAAGTAAAGCACTTACAAGGACTCTGACACCCACCATTAAACTTGCATTGGGCCTGAGAAACTGCTATCTAACCTTATCTGAGAATATTGGACAGTGCAGAATAAGATCGTTCCCTCAGAAGTTTGACATTCAGTTTGGTGTCATTCATCAGCCATTAGCCTGCATATGGTTTAACTACAAGAATTCAAGCAGTACCATAGATACAGTTATTTTGTTGGGGGAAATGCAATATAACTCCATAAACTGAAAAAATCCGGTCTCACCAAGAATAATTCAGCCCCACATAAACTTAAAAACACATTCCTGTTATTCAGGTGAAAACAGTAATGACTTACATGCTCTGGCAGTCTGCTATGTAACCTGGGTTTGTGTATGATTGGGCACATTCAAAACCTTACTGTTTAGTAAGCTTTTTCATACTTTCTGCCTGGTTATCACCTGCAAATACACCATATACCTGTTTAGTATGCCCTGGAAACTGGACAGTTCACGTAAGAGAGGTACAAGTTAACCTCAGGTCATGAAAAGATGAAGGAAGTCTTCAAGAGCAGGCAAAATCTAAGATCCCTCTCTCCCATCTTGCAAATTTCAGTCTCTGATGTAACTAGTGTAATTTATTGCCTTTCTTTGGGGTATAGGAATGTGAGAGACCTCTTAAAATGCAGCATTAAGTGATCATAGGAAGGCATCTTATAATCTTTTAATTAATATTATTTAATAAACATAATTGAATCCCATAATAAAAAATGTTACAAACTTCCATTAGAAGACTGTTTCAGAATCTGACAATTAAATTAATGAAGGTCTTATAAGTTCAAAATATCATCCTGAAGTTTGTCCCTAGCCAACTCCTATGGAGTACATTATGATATAGACTTTTCAGACAGTGAATTATAATAAGGAGTTAGCAATTTTCACTGTATGGGAATGGCAGTAAAAATGTAGAGATCATGTGAGGCCAATGACTCCCATTGAAGGTGCTAAATAACTCAAGTTCACAGAAGTTTAGCGATACAAAAACTATAAGTAGCATTTCTATATAGCATATTTACTTACATCACCCACTAAGATCAGGAAAAAAAACACCTTCTCAAAGTGCTTTCATGACAGAACTGTAATATAAGTTTCTTCTGTCCCATGAAAGATGAGTAGATCATTAAAGACAAAGCAATACTTGGTGCTTGTTGGAAAACAGTGGCTAATAAAATCTTCAAATGAACTTACAATATATGAGACAATGATTATATGAGTATATTGATTAAAAAGATAAAAGTACAGGTTTGGACAGATCAACAGGATGAGATATAAGGTACACCATACATAAGACTGTAGGTTGCTCAGTAAATGCTTATATATGTAGCAGAAAGGAGGAGGAAGAAAAACACTTTGATTTGAAAATATTCCCAGTTATGCACTACTTTCAATACTGAATCAGCTCATACAACCTTATTTCCCCAGTGGAGATTTTACTTTGAAGTGCAGAGAAATTTTCTCCCTGGGAAAGATCTCCTATGCACTTCTGATAGTATTTCCCCACAGTATTTGGAAAGAGATTAAAATGTACTTAGTAGAACTATTTCGGAAAAGCAGACACCTAGCAGATTTGGAAAAAAAAAAAAAAAAAGCGAAAAGGAAAAAAAAAAGGAAAAAAAAACAAAAAGGAAAATGGAATTGGTGACATAAGTTGTCTCATTTTTTAATTAAAGTGCTACAAAGCAGATATTGCCAATTTTATCACTAAACACAGTTTAGATGGAAATGATAAAACATAGGAATGGGGACAGCTTTTGATTTTTTATGATTGGAAATATTTTTGACTGTGAGAAAATGCTGATAGGTACAGACAGAGAGACAATCTTGTCTATCTCTGTATATCAGATGTAGAGAAGCTCTGAGAGAGGGTTAACTTTCAGTAAATTTTTGTAACTTTAAATTTGCAATGATTATATCCAAGTGATTGAGCTACAAAATGGCAGTCAGCCCAGACTTATGAGGTGTGCTAAGAATTCTACCCCCGTATTTTTCTCTTTCAAATCTTTTGTTTCTTTTGAATCATGAGTGTCCAATATGTTTCAATTCTCCAATCCAAGGGCAAAAAAAATCAAAATAAGTTGAATCACTAGAATGAGTTGCCCAGAGATGTTGTGGATGCCATACATCCATGGAAGTGTTCAAGGCCAGGTCGGATGGGGCTTTGAGCAATCTTGTTGAGTAGAAGGTGTCCCTGACCATAGCAGCAGGGTTGGAACTGGATGGTCTTTAAAGTGCCTTCCAGCCCAAACCATTCTATGATTCTACAATGAATCTATGATTATAAAGTTTACTATTAGACACTGACAAGAGAAAAAGTTTTGCTGGACGCAGCTTGTTTATCAATTTCTAGAGCCAGCTCTTGAAAATTTGTAGCTTTAAATACTTAAACAAATACGAACACAAACTCTTAATTGTATAAATAGGAGGTGATAATTTAAATGGAATAAGATGAGATGTGAAAAAAAGAATCACAGTAGAAACCCAGTAGAGCATAATGAAGATGTATATTCTTCTATTGGTCTGATTTTTCTCTTTACAACAGATGATGCAATGGATAGACACAAGATCCTGTTAAAATGATATGGCAGATTACTCATGAAAGATATTTAACTTTTATCCTCANCCATACATCCATGGAAGTGTTCAAGGCCAGGTCGGATGGGGCTTTGAGCAATCTGGTTGAGTAGAAGGTGTCCCTGACCATAGCAGCAGGGTTGGAACTGGATGGTCTTTAAAGTGCCTTCCAGCCCAAACCATTCTATGATTCTACAATGAATCTATGATTATAAAGTTTACTATTAGACACTGACAAGAGAAAAAGTTTTGCTGGACGCAGCTTGTTTATCAATTTCTAGAGCCAGCTCTTGAAAATTTGTAGCTTTAAATACTTAAACAAATACGAACACAAACTCTTAATTGTATAAATAGGAGGTGATAATTTAAATGGAATAAGATGAGATGTGAAAAAAAGAATCACAGTAGAAACCCAGTAGAGCATAATGAAGATGTATATTCTTCTATTGGTCTGATTTTTCTCTTTACAACAGATGATGCAATGGATAGACACAAGATCCTGTTAAAATGATATGGCAGATTACTCATGAAAGATATTTAACTTTTATCCTCACTACAGTATATTATCTAGGTTAATTCAGATACTCTTCAACTCATAATGGCCAAGCTAAACTCTTTAGTCTAAATTAATGCATCTTTGATAATAGAGTATGTCTGACAGTTTCAAAACCATTCACTTATGGACTTATATAATTTAAAACTATTTGATTTTGATGCCTTAAGGAGTATGCTTAATATTTGGGATTTCACTATAGCTGGGTATCTGAGTAACTTAGAATATTAAGGGTAGAAAACGGCCTGTCCTTCACATGTTTGCATTCTTCTGTATAGATAAAGAGGTAGCTAAACCAAAACATAGAAAGCTGGGCTTCTAGGCCTGCTGGGGACTAACAGGGGTGGGGATAAGCAGTAAGGGACCATCCTGTTGGGTGTTTTAGGGGCATAGTAGTAATGTGGGGTTTAGTTGGATAGATAAAAGGGGTGGGCACTAGAGGTTATAAAATTGGAGAGATTGTTATGAATTTCCTCTTTGGACCATCGGACACCATCAGTAAAGCTGCTCTCTCCCTTCGCTGCGAGTCTGTCTCACTTCTTATCTTGGCCCAGCCGGGGCCTGACAGCAACAATTTAAATATTGTACAGAAAAAGCACCTGGTTTTAACTTTGTCTCAGTTCCTGAATTGCAACCTTAAGGATAAAAGCACACACATACCAAAGTGATGACTCTGCATCTTCTTTTTGGACTTTTGAAGAGAATAGGCTACAAAATTTTTTAATATTTTTAAATCCATTATCATTACCATCTGTTGCATTTGTCAGTCTGAGCCTTTACCTTTCTAGCCAAAAACTGGTAGAACACCTGCGGCTGTATGGGTGTCTTCATTGCTAAAAGGAAAAGATAGTATGAAAAAAAAAAGACTAAAAGACACAACTGAACTGCATATCACTCATTGCAGAATACAAAGACTTTCGTTCAGTTAGTTCACACCACAGTCAGGGAAAGACCACCTATGGCTCTACTTCTGCTCTACCCTAGTGTTTCTGTATGAGATGTAAATTCCCTTTCTCTTTACAGGTGAGCAGAGCATGATTGGATAAGCTGGGGTGCAGTAACTCTCAGGAATCCAAATGCTCAGTGCCTGTGTATCTTTTAGCACCTCGTTTCTCATCCTGTCTGTACTCTCTTCCCTATACTATACATTACTGTACCTTAGTGTCATTTTTAGCAGCAGCTCTGATCTTCTCACAGGCATTTCTCATCCAAGCTATTTTCTCCAAATCAATAGCTTCATCAAACCCCGACAGGTCCTGAATTCCATAGATCCTAAGGGATCAGAGAGACAGCTTCCATTTTGGTACATTATTACATCTGTTCTTGCACTGTCTCACTCCAGGTATCAGGCAAATTACCAAGGTCCCTGCTCCCTGGCAGACAGATACACAGTCACTCTGAGTACCAAAGGTGAAAGCTGACCTGTAAAATGTTGCAAACAGGCCTTAGGATACTGAGTGACAGGGCAATGATGAAAATAATACATTTGATCTGCATAATCATAAGGCAATGCATGTGAGAAAAGTCATAACTTATTATAACTTATTATTATAACACATATAATGATGGGCTTAGAGCCAATATTTTAGGAGGTCTGGAAGCAAAATATTTCCTTGAAAACATAAGTTCATTGTTCAGCCATAGCTGCAGTGAATATTACTAGAAAAGAAATATCAGCTTTATTAATTAGAAACATTTAATTTATGTGCTATTTAGACAATGTGTTCTAAGGGAAACAAATGGGATAAATAGAGTTTGTATTGCAGACAACAAAAGTGTACTGCAAATTGTGCTTCATAAGTAAGAGTACAGGACCATCAGGGAATATATCAAATAAAATACCAGTTTTGTTTGTAGTAAATGAATTAGTAATCATTCCTCAAACTTGTTGCTTCCTAGATAAAATGCAAAAATTGCCATATTCAGTGTAGAAATGGACAGCAATTTAAATTACAGGAATATTCTTTTTAGGAGAATTGCCTTTACTAGGAAGACACAAAAACTTTCTCTTATTGCAAGTAAACAAATAAATCTACTAAATCAAAGGGCAGAATTATGACACTTCCATAGGATTATGAGAGTGCTAAGGACTAATGAGCACCAAAGCTATATTAGTTACAGTTATTAGATTATGCAATGTAATTACACTAATATCATTGTACATGAATGTTAAAGTGATGTTGATATAGAGACAAAAATCAAAACACCTGCTGTCAAATGATAAAAACTTGTCTGTGACAATATTTAAGAATTATTTTCTCACAGTGCTGCTGCATGAAAGCTTTATAAATATTTTCCACCTTGCTCTTTCTCTGGTGGACTTTTAATGATAATAGCTTATATGTGTTTTGTTGGTTTTTTTTTTTAACATCTATCTGTGAGCAGGTGATAAGGCTTTCTTATTCATGGAGACAGTGTGGAGGTAATATTCAAGACTGCATGGTAAGTTCAGCTATTACGTGGTTAATGGAGGAGAAAAGAAATTAAATGTAGGCCAGCAGCAAATATTAGCATAGGGAATTCAATACTAAGTTTCAGAGTAGTAAGTGCTGCTGGCACTCACTCCTATTATTTGTACCTCTTCTTTATTGTTCCTTAGCAATCTTTCCCAGCTCAGGTCCAGTACAGGTAGACCCTAACCACAGAATGGTGAGACCAGTAGGACATATGCTATGCCCATCTTTCTTTCCCATCATGGCAACCACTCATCCTAGTATTCTGCACCAACCAATTATAGCAGCTGCAATGGTTTGGCTTAAAAACCACAGGGGAAGACAAAGGAAAAAAATAACTCTTTCTCCTATGCCCACATTTGGCTGGGAGGAGTAGCCAGGTTACCAAGGTTACCCCCTGCCTGGGTTTTTTCCCATCAGCCCAGGAGACCCACAAGGAATGCTGAGAAGGGGCTGGGATTATAACTGCGTGNATTGATAAACCTAATATTGTCCAAAACCAGGACAGCAGCTCAGAGTCTCTCATGCCAAACCATCTTGTGCTGGGTGGTTCTGACATGTCAGTGAGCAGCACCTCTATTTCTGCTCACCAATGCAAGTTTATGATTCAGATGAATTAGAGATCCAAAGGTAAAAAAGGAAGATCAGGTGCGATGAAGGGAATGTCTGAGTTGCTGGTTTCTTTGGTCACATTGAAATAATTAGGATTTCTACATCTCCTTTACCCACTGTATTCATGTCTCTGGTCAGGAAGTTTCAGCTTCACCAATTTCCTCCCACAGCTGAAACCCAATACAGCCATTTATATAATGCTTTAGCTATGATCTGAGTATATGTATATTTACATCTAAATTACCACACAATTACTTTTATTGGTCTTCACAATAGATGACCAGTGTTTTTGTCCAAGGTGATCATGACAGTTCATGTTTTCCATATTTTTGCTTTTTCTCATTTTCAAGGTCTTCCATGGTATAATTTTCTTTTTAAAACTAATGTCCCATTCTCTGTTGAAAATTCAGTTTCTGAAACTTACAAGGTTTTTATACCATCACTTATTGCCCATGTGGGTGTACAGTTGGATTCCTTTTGGTTTTTTAGAAAACCTTTCAACAATTCCCCCCTCCAATGAGAGCCCTCATCACAACAAGAGTGTCTTATAAAACTCTGCTTGGCTGTCTTGCTGTCTGCTGTCAAATTTCTAAGTGATGCATTTGGACAGCTCACAATGGTGTCATTATCCACCTCATTGATCATCAAAAGGCCACTGCTGTCATGTACACTTTCCTTGCACTGTTTTACTCTTTGGCTTTAACCTCTTTTTGGTAAGAATAGGGTTTCTGTTCTGTATTTGAATAGCACTCAAAACAAAGACTAGGGCACCTTCTACAATGTTGTGATAAAAAATTAAGATGGTCTCAGCAATGAAGAGAGGAAATTGAACTTTTCTTTATAGTCTTCATTCACACAGATCCAGATGAAATTGCTGTTGGCTTTGTGAATCTCTCTGCAATATGTTAGAGTAACAACATTATTTGCCTACCATGGCTTTCTTCAGAAATTCAGAAATCTGGAGCAATGAACTGGTTTGAGAAAGGTGATCAGTTAACTGAAGTGAAAAATGAGGATGAGGCACTATTTCAGCTGCAGGCTCGGTCCTTATCCAATTCTTCACTTGGACAGAAATCAGAAAAAAAAATCTGAGCATGCAAGGACAACATGGTTATGTAAAAAATTATAATCAGACTTACTTCTGAAGCCAAAGTATTTTTAGATTTAATCACATAGAAAAAAAATAAGGAAAAGTTGGAAGATAAAACAATCTTGTGTGAAAATGTGACAAAAACACAGCTTACTTAAGTGTATCATCTCCTGTCAGCCTCTATGACATTTGGTTCTTTACTATATTTCCAAACAACTGCCCTCTAGCCTTGATTCTTAAAATGCAGGACCACCAACAAATTTTAGAATAGAAGTAATACAAGGTATGTTTCAGGTTAAATAGTAAAGTGACTGCGTTATGCTGCTTTGTGATTTTTATACTTAACTTTAGTAGCCTAGCATCTAAAACCTATCACGAAGGATAGTGACAAATAGATGTGTAGAAGAGTAGAAAAGAAAAGCTGGTTGTTTCCAGATACTAAGAGCATCAAAAAGGAGCCAAACAAAAAGAAGGAATGCACACCACAGCTGTCTGAAAGAATAATTTGTCTCCAGAAACAAAAACCCAAATAAAAACAACAACAAACAAAAACAAACTAAACCAAAAGAAAAACACTAAGCCATTTGACTTCTGAGAAAGAACTATGGGGTTTTAGTCTCTTAATCACATAAAGCACTGTTTTTTCCTTCATCAACATTTTAACTTGTCATACTAATCTCTGTTTTGCATCTTTGTAACATCTGTGAATCTTCTGAAAGATAGGTATTTGATCACTTTTCTACTCAATAGAAAGAAGATGTCTTTATTTTTGCAAAGGTGTAGCACATTAGATTTGAACACAAAAATTTTATTAAAGAATCCAAACTAGGTTTTCTAATTGGAATTCAGATATCACAAAAAGACATCTGCAGGGGAAAAAAAAAAACAATCAACAAACAACAAAAAACAAAAGGGAAAACAAAAACCCACTTTTCTGCCTCTACTTTCAGTTTTCAGTCCCTCGAGGAGAGAATGGAGAAACTGCTTTAAAAATTGAGAAGCAATCAAACCACAGAATTATAAAGGCACAACTAAAGACAAATACTTTTCTTGGAGACTCTGATTGCCTGTTCTGAGCCTCATCCTTTCTCCTCTGACTGAAGTGTTTTGGCTGATAATCCTTCTATGAAGTATATTACTAACAGATGATCAAGGATATCCATCTCACCATTCAACCACTAGGATTTTCCATATGCTACAGTATCATCAGTAGAAATACTGCCTCCAACATGGGTTTGAAGAAGACTTGAAACTTTGTCCTGATCAAAAGAACCAAAAGTGCCTGCAAATTTGTATGTTGGACTACCTACTAAATCAGAGGATATTGCACAGCTGAAACACACTGAACAAAATAGAAAGAAGGAAGAAAACTCCTTTGTAATAATAAGGCAGCTATTTGATATTTAACTCAGAATCCCAGAGCAGAGTTCTCCTTGTATTCTCTAGATGGAAAAGTGCTGCCCATAGAAGTTAAGGGGCTCATAAAGCCCATGGTGAGGAAAAGGGCAGAGATAGCATCTAATCTGAAGGGATTATCTTGAATGGTCAATTAATCTCAAGAACTGTGATTTGAGAACAGTAATCAATGTCTTGTCAATTATTCTGGAGCTGACTATAACATGCTCACTTTGTACCTGGTTCATTGTAAATCAATCATATAAGCTTTCAATAAAACAGGTGAGACAAATGGATAGCAAATTTTACCACCACAATTTGATTTTAAATAAAAAGTATGCACCAGTCGTGTTCTGGATTCTTCTCATGTAGTTAAGATGGATGTGTCACCAGCCAAATTCATTCACTATACCCCTTGGGTTTATGATATTATTCTTTAAAGCATTTTCTATTGGGCTATTTTATTACCCTCTTTTCATCCTCACAGATGGTTTCTGTTGTTCACAGTGGGAGCATGATGCATTTTTGTTTGCACTTTATTCAGCTGAATAATAAATGGCAGAATAAAATTTACCACTTGAAAAAAAGTGCTGTAAAATATTAGGCCCATAGGTTTGAAGTTCTCAGTGGAAAATTATTTCAAGTTCATCACACAGATTAAATTCAATAAGTGACCTCTTAATAAATTTAAAATATTTTATTTTTATGTTCTTTATTCCACCAAAACTGCATTGCAGTTTTCCAGTCTTTATATTTACATTATTTGCAACTCTTTCCATAAGTACAACTGTAACTGATGAAAATCCAGAAGAGTCATACAAATGTTCCTGAAAGCAAGGTGCATTTCTGAGCAAATTTTTTGTGATGCGCAATAATATATATGTATATATTAACAAAGCTTCATAATATAAAATATCTTCCATGGCAAGTAAAACTTGCTTATTCAGATTTCAGTTACACAGACTTCTGCATTTCAAGTTAGTGCAAATAATGAGAGTAAGAGCCTGAGCAGAACAATGTAAATACAATGGAACAAGAGAAACAGCAAAATTTTACCAACTCCCTGCACACAGTTATAACATTTAATCAGTATATCATTAGTATTCTTTATATACAATGTATTTAAATAATTGGCTTATCTGAACTATAGGCAACAAATATACAAAATAAAATAATGTTTCACACAAATATGGAATGTCCGACAAATATATGAAAATAAAATGCATCTAGTAACAAAATGTTGTAAATCAAAAAGGTAAAAGATGTCTTCTCTGGTTTTGAAGATTTCAAGGCACTTTCTTGGCTAATCAGAATTCTCTCCTTAGTAGAAAGTCTGCAAGAGAAAAGGACATGCCATTTTATATCTAGTTTTAAACCAGAGAGGCAGACTGCTTAGTACAGTTCTGTTTATAAATCACGGTTTCCTGCAGATTGCATAAATCTTAAGATTAACTCCAGAATGCCAGTGTATCTTGCCCTCCCATGAACACTAATGAGTTTTGCCGTGGCAAATCCTCAGTGTGGATGCCAAGAGGTTTAACACGTAGTGGTCCGTTCTGCTGCATCTTGCAGGGACATTTCCCATGCGCATAGTCACGTGCGTTTCTACGTTGTGGGTTTCATCAAATGTTTTATTTCCATTTGCAAAGATCTGATTTAGGGGGAAAAAAAAGAAGCTCACCCAGAGCTCTAAAAGCCGTAAGGGCAGTAGCGCCCCTCAGAAAGTGCTTGATACCCCGGCCCCGGAGCCACCCCAGAGGATGCCCGGGGCGTGGCGCCTCGTCCTCTCGCCGGCCCTCTCCGTGGTGCTGAAACATCCCGCCACGGTTTGAGGGATCCTGGGAGAAGATGATTGGCTTTCCCCAAGCAAAACTTCATTTTGAAGAGGAAAAGACCACGTCTCCTCTGTGCAAATACTAGGGTGTTTACAGGCGAGGGAGAAAAATATTTGCATAAGAACACTGAAGTTCTTTTTTTTTATGGGAAAAGGCAGCCTATTTTAGTACTGGCAGGAGAAACGCTTAAAAATAGCTGTAAGTTCTTGGAGTGAGGGCTTCCTTCTTCAAGGCAACAAAAAATATCCAAGACTGTCTCAGTTGCCTCTCAGAGGCAACTCCCTTACACCTAAAAGGATCTATAACTCTGTCTTCTCTAAGCTAATGTGAGGGCAGTGAGGAAAACAGATCCCCTGTGACAAAGGAAGGAGGAGAAACAATCACAGAATCATGCTAGAAGTGCAGTGTTACTGAGCAATGAATATACGTAACTCCTGTGCTGCACTCTCTATTTGGAGGGAAGAGAGAGCAACTCCTGACACGTTCCATCCTTCTCAGGAAAATATTTCTACTCCAAGAACCATTGTATATGAGTAAACATGAACATCTGAGACTCTCTTATTTGTAATGGAAACTATCCACTCTACTTGGTGGGGGAACAGGGTGAGGCAGCACAGAGACAGCTGGGAAACACTCAGATCATAGCTCTACTTTTTCCTATAATGTTTTCTGTATTTTTAACAAAGTAGAGAGAAAGCCAGCCTAGATACAACTGTAAGTGAACACAGTGCACAAGAGCTGCAAGCAATGCTTACAGTTTAAGATCTACCTTCCTCATATTTCATCTCTTTGAGTGTACTTTGGAAGACAAATTAAAACACCTGGCTTTGCAAATCATAGCAACTTTTGGAACTTTTTTATTTTGAAGATGGAAATAGAATGAGATAGATGCTTCTGTATTGTGGTTATGTAGGCAGATCTTTGACTCATTCTCTTGAAAGAAAAAGAAAAAAAGTATTGGAACCCAGAAATCTTTCTGAAAGCCCTGATACATGAATCCACAGGTATAAACAAATATAGATGAAGGAAAAGCACAGACTAAACAGGTAAAAGTGCAGAAAATGAGACCATGCTGGGATGTTTGAGGAAGCTAAGTTTTGAAAGAGAATACTAACAAACAAACAGGAATTTAGGTACCTCTTCTTTTCCTTTTTCCTGTTTTTTTTCCTCCCCTCTCCCAAATAAGGCATTCAGAAAAAGCTTCCTGCCTTTTGTTGTGAAAAGGAGACCCAGGCAAAGTAATGAGATCCCTAGTCAGTGTCTAGTTCAGTGCCCTTGATATATTCAAAATCATGTACAAGACCTGGAAGCAAGAGGCTAAACAGACTGAGAATGGTTAAGAAAAGAGGAAGAGCAAGAAAGTATGTCATTTTTTCCTCAGCACTGAAATACTGCCCTGTTCTTTAAAGCATTTTCTCACAGCTATCAAATGAATCCCACCTCCACTTGGAAATCAAATCGGCTAACACTGACTCATATCCTACTCTTCCTTTCTTATTCTTGATGAGTATGAATTGAAGTCTTGATGCAGGAAGAAGTGACACATACAACTCCTTCAAACTCCAAACTTGCAGTATTTGTCAGGAGGAAGTGGGGAAAAGAAACCCTCTTTTCAAAGAAACTTAAATAAATTAATTCACCGATTTTATACATTTTATTGGTCAATAACAGCCAGTGTTAGTTTTTCAAATTAGCCTTTGAGAGTGTAACCATCTTATTGATATTCAAACAACAGGAGAGAACAGCTCACTTGGAGATGTTCCTTATACCAGTGACAATGCTGTTTAATCAGCACACCTAACATGCTATTTATAAACAAGAACTGACTTGTTCCTTCACAGAGTGTTAAGTGAAGCCTTTAGCTTTGTCACATCTTTATGTTCAGTTTCCTTCCATCACCACAAAGAGCAGTAACAACAGAAATTCTCAGGAGACAATTTGGGAATGAAAAGGGGTCCTGAAGATGAATATAGTGACACGTTATCTACGAAGATTGCACTGGCAGACCTAAGACCAAGACATTCTTTTTCTTCCCTGGATTAACAAAAAAGGCCTCTTGCTGTTAAACGGTCTGAAATAAATGTTCTGATGAAGTCTTCAGGCATTTTTCTTTGACCAATCAGATTCCTTCTTGAAATCCTGAACAGTAAGAGGCCATCCAGTGCATAATTATGGACTGTGATGCCATAAGTGACTTACAGGAAACTACAGTGTGGCCTGTCAGAGGTGTCTGTCCTTCTATGTATTTTCATGAGGAATCAGGCAGTTCTGCAATGCCAAAGCTGCACGTTGATGCACTCTGTTAATACCACATTTTTGTATGTACACCTGATAACCTGGTACAAGTGTGAAGTAAACCACTAGACCATTCAACAAATAAGAAAATGGGTGGGGAAAATGATACTTACATAGCAAACATCCTAGGACTGTGTACACAAAGGGCTCATTGCTAATCTTGTTAGCAACCTTGCACACCTTTTGTAATCTATAAAACAAAATTACCCACAGTAATAATGAATCTTAGTTGCCAGATACCCTCAAAGAACTGTATAAAATTAAATGTAGAATTTGTACTAGTTGAGACACTCCACACAGTGAAACTGTTATCTGATAGAAAATGTGGGAATATGTTATTCATGAAATTAAATTCATGAAATTACGTGTGTCAGATGCAATATTAGATTGTACCTTATTTGTACCTTATTAGATTGCACCTTATTCTAGCCGGGGCTCTAGAGGAAATGTGAATGATGATATGAATTAAATTTTTACCAGATATTTTCCTCCTAGGATTGGAAGACCAGGTTCAACTTCCAATTTTACCTGAAGAAATTTAACTCATTAGCTGGGAGGTTATTCTAACCAGCAGACTGTGGCATAGTTGGAAGTCAGGATGACCCAAACATTTTATTGTTCCACTTACTATTAACACTGAAGGAAATCCATATTTTCTATGTCCAAGTACATCTCCTAATCATGAGACTAGAGATACTAGTGTCCTACTTCCAATCCCTCTCTCTATGTCCTCGGTTCAAACAACCACTTGGTTCAAGTGCACCTTGAGTCACTGCCATCCTTTCTGACTACTTGGTAACAAGAAATACTTAGCTGCTATTTTATTCTCTTGCTTGGTAGGTATTTTGATAAAATTTATAAAATATGCCAAACAGCAAGAAACTGAATGCTAACCAGGTTTCAGTTCCTCAGGGATTATTTTTACAGTATATAACCACGTCAGGAGGAGAGGAAGCAACTCAACCTCAGACATCCTATGGTGGCTAAGGTGTTCCTGAAAGAAAATAGCAAACCTCTCTGAAGTTATAAGAAAAGACCTTGGCTTTGATCAGCCTTGGTAGCAACTCTAAATCTTGAGTGCTAGATAAGGTGAACACAATTCTGAAGATTTAGCTCTCCTTTTCAGAATTGCAGAACATTTCAGGTTGAATGTAACTCATTGTCTGCTTTGGGTTTGGCTGCTTTGTTTTGTTTTGGGGTTTTTTAATATATTTTGTTTAGTAGTATTTTGTTTTTCACTTTATGAAGTGAAGCATTCAGGCCATACACAAGAGTCCTAATAATATCCACATAATTTGGATCCATGTATCAAGGCATACAACATGCAACATGCATGGCATTTTTGCTATGCATCATGTAATAGATATATGCCTAGCCTACTAATGTCTACTTAGAAAACTATAGGTATATCTTTTGAGGATCAGCCGTGGGTTTCTACATTCTAGCTTCTGGTAAGTGTAAAGGCAGATGGAGATGAGGGCTGCTCTATGCCCTTTCATCTGCTAGATCCTCTGAGATGCTGAGCTATGGTGAGAGAGCAATGCAACTGCTCACAAACAGTGCTTCTAAGTGATGCAGTCAAAAAAGTGTCATTAGTTTTTCATGTTAAATCCTGAAAAGCTTCCAAAGCACCCTGGTTCATAGTGTGTGTTTACAAAAAATCACTAATGAGATTCACATTTTCAAATAAAAGATAATCCTTATTTTGCACTCTTTGAATTGTTCATTGCACTAGAGAATGCTGAAGTAACTTCTATTTAGGGGATTTCTATTTTGTTTTGGATTTTTGTATGTTTGTTTGTTTTATCCATTTAATAACATCTTTTATTATAAATACTTTTATTTTTCAGTCTCTCTGAAAAAATTACATTTAGGCTGATTCTGAAGATTTCAGAGAGGAATGTTTTTTGGTAAGAACTGAAAGTATCAAAAACAGAAATGATGAATCCATTGATTTTATGGTTTCTAAAAATGAACATAGAAAATTATCCTCACAAATTGAAATATAGCAAAAAACCCAAAATATAACCATACTATTGAGCATTAAGAGAAGGTAAAAAATGGTTCAGATTTCATTTTATTGCACAGTTAATAAGTAAAACTAAAGGAAGCAGGAAGAACAAAATGGTTTCGTATTTGACCTCTGCATAAGCACGCCCTACTTTTTTTCTTTCGGACTGTAGTTTTCATTTCATTTATCGCAGTCTCACTTTGAAGGAACTCCATGATATTCAGCTCACAGAGGACCCAGTATATGTTTTGCAGTATAGTGCTAACAGCAACTCTTACAAAAGGACCAAGACATCAGACACTTAGCAGGATAAGTGGGTTGCTTTTAAACAACTATCACAGCTACTGTTATAAGGTACTTTGCAACTTACATGTTGGCGTTGAGCAGTCCCTTGTATTGTGATACAGTCGATGAAAGTGCTTGCTACACTCTGATGAAAATGTGACTGGCCCTGTTTGAAAGTAAGCAGAAGTTAATCACAACTTCTCAGTGTCAATGCTCTGCAGCTTCAATGAATGAGGACAACACATAGAATTAAGTTCCTTTTTCCTTGGCTAAAATGGCATTTAGTCTTTTAATATAACTTTAGCATTTATGATGTAACAAGTATAATAATGCTACTAAAATAACAGAAAGAAATACTATTGTTATGCATTTATGATCATGATATGAAAAACAGAAAAATGGCCTATGGAAATGATGGCTCAGCCTTGAAATTCCAGCAATTCAAAATAAGCAGTAAAATTTCTAATATGGTGAAAAACAGAATGGTGGAACTACAATAGAATTTCATTTCCTCAGTAGTTTTCAGCTGTCTTATGGAGAAAGAACAATGCATCTGAAATGTGGATGTTATTTCTAAAGATAAATAGAAGTAACATTTTAAGCAAATATGAGTTTCTATTTACTGGAAAGATTAAGTACTTTCATGCACTAATGCTTTTAGTTTGCACATAGATGGTTTATGAAGTTCTTAATATATAGTGTGGGTGTTGAGGGGAAAAAAAATGACAGCTGAATAACATTTAGGAACCTGATCTCCTGTTAAAATAATCCTAGTAAGAAAGGGTGCAGATGTGCAGTGGGCAGGATGTGTTTCAGTTTTAGGATGAGGCAAATCCCTGTGTGCCCAAGGTATAATATGCTGCTCTCTTCTCTCGATATACAGTGGTGTCTGCTTACATTAATATTTGATGAGAAAGGTATCCCTTCTCATGAAAAAGGGGTTGGAACTAGATGATCTTTAAGGTCCCTTACAACCCAAATTCTTCTATGGTTCCATGGTTTTATAAAAACATGGCTGAAAGGTAACAAGCTGCCAAAGAGCCCTTCCATAATTGCTGATGGCCCTGGGAAAGTATTGCTGACGACATCCAAGTTGAAAAAGAGAGTAAAAATATAATACTTTCATCATGTAACGTGCTTAGTAAATTTACCACTAGCATCAGGGAATGAGTAGCCTGTGATNTATCCAGCATATATGAATACAACACTGTTTTTATTTCATTAAAGAAATTCCATGTCCCTTCAGATAATATATGTTTTTCTAGCTATTTTCCCTCTCATCAAAAATAAGCTTTTAATTTTATTTGTGCCTTACAGAGCACACTGTGTCAGCTGGCTTTTCAAGCTAAATTGATAGATTGTTTTATGATTCACAAGATTATTTATGATTTTTCCTATAGTCAAGGACTTTTTCATATGGTTCTTCTTTGGCTTTAAAATGTGTCTACTGTTCTTGGCATATGAGCCGTGTACGATAATTTTCTTAACCCTGAATTTGTAAAGATAATGGACTGTAAAGATAATGTTGATTTCAACTTCTTTCCTTGTTTCCACAACTTCAGTAGTTTCAAAGGTCCCACCTGTTGAGCTAGTAAGGACTATAAGTGAATAGCTTAATTAATAAAGGCCACTAGAAGAATTATTCTGATTGTTCCAAAGTTACACTGTACTTTAAGAAAATGCTAACAGAAAGAGAGAAAAAAGGTGTAGGCAAAAATTCTGAGCCAATAAAAAAACCTTCAGTATTTTGGAATGGTCCTGTTTTCCTTATTCATTTTAGCTAAGGTTAGTCCAGTAATTTCAGCAATTTTGANGGCCCTACCCATGGCAGGGACGAGATGATCTTTAAGGTCCCTTACAACCCAAATTCTTCTATGGTTCCATGGTTTTATAAAAACATGGCTGAAAGGTAACAAGCTGCCAAAGAGCCCTTCCATAATTGCTGATGGCCCTGGGAAAGTATTGCTGACGACATCCAAGTTGAAAAAGAGAGTAAAAATATAATACTTTCATCATGTAACGTGCTTAGTAAATTTACCACTAGCATCAGGGAATGAGTAGCCTGTGATTTGAACAGAAAACATTGACATAAACTGACATTAACTGAATAAGACTAAATTTATATCTAAATTCAGCATAAATAGGATCCCTGAATAGGAATAGCTTGTTTCAAGAAATGCTGCAAAAGGATCAATAGGAAGCACACTGTGNGAGCTTGAAAAGCCAGCTGACACAGTGTTCTATTTAAGGCACAAAGAAAATTAAAATCTTATTTTTGATGAGAGGGAAAAAAGGTGTAGGCAAAAATTCTGAGCCAATAAAAAAACCTTCAGTATTTTGGAATGGTCCTGTTTTCCTTATTCATTTTAGCTAAGGTTAGTCCAGTAATTTCAGCAATTTTGATGTCAACTACACATGCAGAAAAGGACTATTAATTTAATGAATGGCTCCAGAGACAGGCCTTCAATTATTTTTCTCTCTTTCTCTTTTCTATGATTTAGTGTTCTCGAAATACCTTCTATAAAACTCATGGTTCTTTTTCACTGGTTTTGAGTAATGAAACTCATTCTCTTTTCATTATTTAGCTTCCCCAGATTCTTATGCTGAACTTTTTATGGAAGCTGAGATGTTTCCAAAGTTAAAAATTAGAAGGAAATGGATTAAGTACTACCATAAACAAATCATTCTTGTCTGTCCTTGCCAGGAGAGGAATATTCAATATTGTTGAGCTACACATCATAGCATAGTTTGAATCTCTATGTTAATTTTTTTCTCATATGGACTGAAAATACTCAGGCTCATAATTCTCCTGTTTGCTTCAAATGTGAAGGGCCAGTTGGCTCTGGCACATTTCCTGTAGTTGCTATTATGTTGCAGTTAGCCATTGCTAGAAATATCCTTAAAGTTGTGCTTAGCCCAAAGGTTTGAGACCACAAATTCCTTCCTTTCTTGTCAAGGACTGCCTGAAATTTCCAGCAAACAGGAAATACAAAATTATTTCCAATTCTCCTTTTCATGCTGTGTCAACATTTCTCTATCTTCTAGTTTTACTAATCCAAATAATCTTGAGATCACTGAAAGACTTATAGTGTCATATTTTGAGACCTTCACTTTCCTGAATTACAGAATAGTTGGAACAGGAGAGCAAAGATTCAGTGCAAGCACTTGGCAACTCTTATTGTATATATCCATAGGGTATAATATTTTTCCCAGTAGTTACAAAACAGAGTTCCAAAGGTAAGTAAGTGCATTATACAACTCCATCTCAGTTTTCAAGTACTTAACTGTAATCACCAAAAACCTTCATATTTGAAACAATTTGTCTTTCTTTTTCATCTATACTTATTTAACCCTTCTTTTTCCTATTTTTTTTCATTGTTAAAAATCCACATGTATATACCATAAGAGAGAGGCAAAAAAGCTTTCCTGATACGGTGAAAACTTCCTTGGCCACATGGGTCTGTTTCTGAAAGATATGTGCAGTCAAGTGAGATGTTTTAAAATTAGTGAATAGAAAAATAAATACAGAAAGCATCAATGGGATGATAAAAAAAATTAAACAATAGCCTTTAAATAATGTTTTAACTTATCATGTTTTGATAGTTATTTTAGGCTAGATAATTCAGTTGATTAGTCAATGCAATTTGAGTTTTTCAAAAATTCCTAGTCCTAAAATATGAACATTTATCTTCAAAAATGTTAAA
>VYZS01050750.1:6339-22085 GCA_013400695.1 Neodrepanis coruscans
ATTATTTCTGAGGACTAAACTTTTATCTTCTAACAGTATAAATTGTACAGTAATCTAGCCAGATCTATGTGCTGACCTAGGAGAACATCCAACATTAGGCAGCAACACAGGTACCCACCGGTACAGTAAAGCATTAGGACACCTACTGAAGAAGTCTACATTTAAATTTTTTGAGAGTCGGGCACCAGAAGAGCCCTTCCCATGTGTCAACTGAGCTAAGTGAGCAGAAAAAAAAATAATTAAAGGCTGGAAAAAAAATAATGGAGTTTGTACTTTCATTAAATCTAGCTACTTAGTTTTTTCTTCCCACTCTCCTACAAATAGTTAAGATTTCTGCTCCCAGTATCCTGGGACATGTGGTGGGAAAAATGGGACAAATCAATTCACACCTCTAAAATTACACTACTGTACCCAGCACCCACATACAGAAACTCACTGGACCAAATCAAGGGGCCCTGTTAGTGCAGGGATTTGCAGGAAAAAATCATCGGTCATTCTCCTGGCACTGGCCAGGAGCCTAGAGCTTTCAGAAGTTTATTATTCCTGTTCCACAGTACACAATGTTTCACTGATCTATTTAAACAACCTCCAGTTCAAAAAAAAAAAACAAAAAACCAGACACATGCTTATCACTGCCAGGGTATGATGTCAAACTAACACCAGCCAGGTCTGGAGGAAGGTCTAAGCCTGCAAAAATCAAGGGAAGGAGGGAACCACTCAACCAGTCCAGCACAGGCAACAAAACTCCCAGGAGAGGAGGCAGAAAAAACAGAGCTAACTAAAGACATTTTTTAGCAGCCAGCTCTACTGAACCAAACTGAATGGCCTCCAGCACATCTTTGTAAGCTGTACTTTTCCAAGTTTGAACACCTGAAGTATTTGCTAGCTACAAAAGGCATCAAGATGGGATGGGAAATCAGGATGCCTTCAGAAAATCAGCCTGAAGAAACTTCAGGTTTAGGACTGCTGATAGTTTTTTTTCTCTTTAGCTTTGCATTTCCTTTCTCAACTTCAAAGTTGTTTAGTTGAACATTATTTTTCCCTCTTTCTCTTCACTGAAACTTTTACTCCCCTCTCTCCTAGCAGCCTCCACAAAGGCCAATCAGTTTTTCACTTACATTTTAGCCACAGATCACTTGTCTTGCAGTCATATCTGTCCACCCAAAACAAAGCAAAGCATCTACACCTATCCTTTCCTACACAGTACTGTATTTTACTGTTGGTTCAGGAAATTTCAATACTCTCAAAATTTGTATTTATCAACCCACTTCTCAAGGGAAGGATCTTGTATGTGTAGTATGTAGAAGTATGTGTACTCACCACATACACTAACTCAACAACCTATTGCAAATTTAACAATGTTAAACCTTCTCCTGCCAGCCACGCAAAGCTCACAGCCTTTCTCTGTGTTCCTGCCGGGCCTGTGTTAATTCATAGCAGCTGTAGCTTGGAACCAGCTTTCTCCCAGCTGATACTGCTTCAAATCAGCTCATCCTGAGATAACAGAGCTTAGTTGATGACATTCGTTTTTCTAATATGTTTCTTCTTCTGAGAAAAAACACATGGTGTCATAAGGGCTTTCCCCCAGTTGCTAGGGAAAAAAATACTAAAAATCCTGCAGTATGGGGACCCTTAAGGGACCTAAAGCAAGAACCAGTTCCTGCCCTAAGATTATGCAGTGTTCCTCCTTATTCACCTTCTGAAGAACTGGGATAAAAGATCCCAAATCCTCTCATCTTCCTAAAAGAAAGCATTGATTTCTTAACCAACTACTCAAAGGTAACAACATATCAAAATCCATCCCAAAGGAAAAAAGCAGTTAGATCTACACCAAAGGAGGTACTCTTTCTCACTGAAGTCGACAGGATCTAAGTTTCTCTGAAGTAAACTGACAGGCTGACCGAGCCCAGAAACACCTTGCATGCCTGGTGATCGAGTTTGGATCTGTGCAAAGCAACACATACTTGTAGTGCCCTGATGCAACAAGGCTGTTGTGCAGCTGCCAACACAGTGTTCTCATAAACTCAAGAGGGGTTTTGAAATTTGCTTGGGTACAAATTGGGCCAGAGCTAAAGGACATCATCAGAAGTTTTGCTTAGCAAGGATCTGGATGATTGAGATTTAATAATGGATGATTAGAAAAGCATCACTGCATTTCAACAGTTTGAATAGTGCCTCTATAGCCCAAGGGAGAGCAACTCAACTTTATGTGAACCAGAACCAAAGAAAACTATTTTTATGAGTTAAGGATTTTCCAGTCAGCTTTCACGTACAGTATTAAGCTTTAACTTTATCATGATGGATAATGAATGATAGAAGAAANATGAGACACTGCCAGAGATGTCCACCCTTCTTTGCATGATACACACCATAAAACACAGAATAACAGTGTCCAAGGGAACAATGAAGTCCTAGAGCTGAGACATCTCAAACTCTTCACTGGAAAACAATTAACTACCAGTAAAATGTGTTCGCCTACTTATGCTTTAGGCAGCCATGTTGTTCTGTAAAGCCTTCACCTGTGAGGTGTGGAGCACTCTCCCTCTCCTTACAGTGCAGCAGCAATTAGAGGCACTCCAAAATTCAGAAACATAAGCCTCTAGCCCTTCTGCAAAGTGACTGCACACCCAGGTTCAGAGGAATGGTGACCACCAGCAGAGAGGTGCAGGAGAACCAGGAAGACTGCAGGGCTGTGACTTCCCAGCCTGGTTGGGCTGCAGCTCCAACAAGATGCCTAAGACATCAGCTGCAAGATGCTGCTGGCCAGCCACAGCTTTGGCAAAACAGCAACAACTGCCACTTTTTCTTCTGATTCAAGACCAACCCAGGCGATACCACTCCTGTCAGCCAGAACCTTGCTGTGATCCAGTTTAGGTTTCAGGTGAATCAGAACATGGGAGCTTGGAGCTGTTTTGGATTTTCATGTAAGATGACACTTGGGGATTGTATAACAAATGGCATTTTTTTATTGAAACTTTTTCTTAATTAGCAAATTTCAATAGGAGTTTTCCCTTCTAGTGTCAGCTAGATATAAATGTTGTGAAACAAACCCTTCCAGACATCAAATCAAGAGTGATTGTTTCTGGGTTTCAGGCCGACCAGTACTGGATCCAGATCAGTACTTGCAGACATACTTTTTCATTTTTAAGAGCCATTGCCCAATGTGTTTTCCTAAGGCCTCAAGCCTCTGCCCACATGAGCTTCATCTCCCACATTCCTCCCAGTGGCCAGTCCATTGTTTGTGAGCATCCCCAGTAAAGCTGCTGTAAATAATTTACACAATCCTCAGCCAACCAAAGTTGAGATGGTACCACCAAGGCCACATGAACATCTCAAGCTATAGCTGGGTTACTTTGCATGTGATGTGAAATGAAAAATAAAGGCCCAAGCATTCCACTCATACCAAGTGTGCTCCCGACAGCACTTTTAAACAAATCTCCACTGTTCAAGGGACAGAGCAGAACTGGAGTCTGTCTACTTCGATCTAAATCTCTCCCTGAAAGATGTCCATGAGTTAGCAGGGAGAATTACATGGGAAGGAACAAATAAACATTACAAAAAGAAAAAGAAAACCAGACATTTTAAACACTCAGACGCCTGCATAGTTCCCAGGCTAAGCATCCATGTGTTAAAGAAAAAAAGCCCAAACTTCTCAACAGTGTAATAGCACTAGCAGCTCTGAGGCTACTTGACCTCTCTGGGAATCAGGTATGGATTTACAGGGATGGGGGAGGGGAAGAGGAGGATTCCCATGACCTGTGCCTTGCAGGTCACATGGTCTCAGGCCATACAACAGGGATGTCTGTGGGCACGGGACTCACACCACATAGGCTGGTGTACAGGTCGTCCTCTCCGGAGAGGTGAGAAACCATCCAGGAAAGTGCTTTTGTCTGTCAATAAGGGTGATACACCTGGTCGTATGATCAAGTTCAAAGAACTTCAGCTACTGTACACAAAGGAGAGGTCTGACTGCTACTGGTATTTAGGACCATTTCTGCCTTTGCTTTCTACTGCAGCAAAACTTTATTTTGTATGTACCTCAGCCAAAGCCTTTCTGGTTTTAGAGCAGTGACCCCATGAATCTCCCTTTGTGTTCACACTTATGCTGCTGCAGGACAAACAGGAAGTCTGTGTAGCCATGTGAGACATCAGGAGCCCAAGTCTGGAGCCACCAGTCACAGCCTGGTATTAATGTACAGTGCTGTGCCCATGTTTAATGTAGGAATGTTAGAGATGGAGTGTAATTTGTGTTTGTACTTCTAATAGCTACCTCGAAAATACTAGACAAAACCAATAAAAGGAAAAGCTTTCCTCTGTCTCTCTCCTGAAACTCTTCTTCAGCTTAACCCAATTTTCCAAGTCACTTAGAGGCCTTTAAATAAAATGAAATCCTAACGATGTTGCTGCCATGAATAATTAATTGTACGAGTACAATCTCTCAAACAAAATCCATTCTCATTAGATTAGAGGTTTTCTCAAGACACACGAGTTCATTATGGCATTTTTACATCCTTCTTGTCTCTTACGTGTCTTTGTCTTTCCTATCTATGTCTTTTCTTATTTGTGTCTGAGACCTGGGATTCCATCACCTTGGTAGCCTCCAAAACGACATGTCAGTGCCCAGGGAAGAGAGCTCTTATACAACCAGACACATGGTGGCACGTGTGAGAAGCCTGCCTGTAGCTTATGAGAAGCCTAGTGAGGTGGGAAGTTCACTGGACTCTTTTTGAAAGGTTAATCCCTCTACTAAAAGCTCTAAACACTGAACGGTTTAAGGAGTATGGCTCAGCTTTTGTGTGAAATCTTTGTTAAAGCCATTCTCAGTGTTTTAAGTTATGGGAGGTTAATGAGTATTACCATTCAACAGTAATAACCATTTTTTATTCTTCTGATCTATATTTTCAGATTAGTAAGGATAACAGGTGAGTTAGAGGGTCATAACTGTTACATTTAGGAATTGATTTGCCTACCAGTGTTTTGGTAGACAAAACTTCCATTTATCCAAAGACCAAACAAAATATTTTAAAGTATAATAGGAATCATTAGTAATAGTCTCTGCCACAAGGAGTAAAACTTCTGATCAGACATGACACAATTTAAATTGCTGGCATCCAATATGTTTTTTCTTATCCAGTGGAATTTTCTTCTTTTAATAGGGATGATACTATAAGGACTAAGAGCTCCCTGAAATCTCCAAAGCAACTATTATTATTCTTTTGGAAGAGGCATTAAAAATAAAGTCCATATCACCAAGTGTCTTCAGGAACCTAATTTAATTTTTCACAGAAGCAAGCATTCCCTCCAGTGCTGAAGACAGATTCCCAGTCTAATAACTACACTTTATCTCTTACATGTGCCCCATGACTTTTGTGGGATATAGAATCATAGAATCATTTCAGTTGGAAGAGACCTCAAAGATTATCTTGTTCCACCCCATCCTGCCATGGACTGGGACACTTCCACTAGATCAGGTTGCTCAGAGCCCCATCCAACCTAGTCTTGAACAATGCCAGGGATAAGGCATCCCCAACTTCTCTGGGCAACCTGTTCCAGTGCTTCATCACCTTCATAATAAAGAACTTCTTCCTCATATCTAATCTAGACATATTCTCTTTCAGGTTAAAGCTATTCACCCCTGTCCTATCTCTACATGCCCCTTTAAAAAGTCCCTCTCCAGCTCTCCTGTTGGCCCCTTTTAGGTACTGGAAGGCTGCTCCAAGGTCTTGGAGCCTTCTCTTCTCAAGGCTGAACAGCCCTAACTCTCATCCTATCATCATAAAAGAGGTGTGTAAGTACAGTGTGGGACTCCCACCACCCTTGTGCCAAGGCCAGACCTCGGTGCCAGTCCCTGGCCATCCTCAGTCTGATGAGAGGGCAGCCCATCACACACCTGAGCTGCAGCACCCAAGGGCAAGTGAGCTCTGCTGAGCGTGGCTGCCAGAGTGCAGGTTGTCTGTTGGCATGAGGGAAAATCCTGACTCTGCTGAAAGGCCAACTCCACCCCCTCACCAAACCTGTGTGCAGAACAAGCCCCATCCAGGCAGGGGCCTCGGAACTCGCCCTGACGGGTTCGTTGCAGATGTTCACCCGCCTGCTCACACCTGCATGGGACCTACACGGATGTGGTGGCTTAACGAGCACTTTCAGCTTCACAGAGCTTCCTCAAAACTGCTGCAAAAATCTCCACTAATACTTAAGGCTTTCCTTTTTTAAGCATTTCAGTTTTGTGGGCTTCTTTTTGGAAGATTTTATTGGAGGAGGTAAGGAATTTTTGTCACTCAAGAAAGCTTTTGCTGCCTGGAAGGAACCTCTTCCCATAGATAGTTGGCATTTTTCCTTCTCCTGACTTGCAAAGAAGTTAACTCCCTGAAAAGACAAAATTCTCACAGATAACCTTGAAGGCTCCATGAGGGGATGCCAGGCAAGGTGTTAAGAAGGCCTGGAGAAGGAAAAGCAGAGCATTTTTTCATGCCCGGCATTCACACCATTATGTTTAATATTCCTAGCTTTTGGAAATACATTTCCATAAATCCTTCCACTGCGTGGCATTTTGGGGGTACCTGCATGTAACCTTTCTTCACAAGGTGTTCCATCCCTCTAGTCATCTTGGTGACCCTCCTCTGGACCTACTCCCACAGGTCCATGTTCTTCCTGTGCTGAGGATCTCAGAGCTGGACTCAGTACGCCTGGAGGGTCTCATGAGAGCAGAATAGAGGGGGAGAATCATCTCTCTGGACCTGCTGGTCTCACATGGCATTGCTGCATCAATACACTATTGCCCTGCCACTTTGGATGCTTCCTCACAAACTGCAAACCCTGAAGAAACATGCTGGTAACAGGGTGCTGGATCAGAGAACTGAAAGGGAACTCTGCCCTGTCATGGGATTTCTCAAGCACTTCCTTACACCTACCTGAGGTCTCATCCCTATCACTCTTCTGAGGTAGACACCACTTTCATGGTTGGGAATCATCTTCTGGCCCAAATGTACTCTTACAGTTTATATCCATTCCTCTTCAGGCTAGTTTTGTCCTTTATACTAAAGAGCTATTCCTCCTGACAGAGTTTATCTCCTTGATGTGTTCACAGGCAACATTCATCATTTCACAGTTTTTACCTTAGAGGATTTATATTCTCCTGGTCATCCAAGTGTCCCTCCTCTCCATACCATTCCACCTGGCACATTATTTGTGGTGAAAATGTACTGTGTGGGATCTCACTTTGGTGACAGTGAAACTATACACAGTATTTTACAATAACACCTTGAACAGTGTAATTAATAATTCCTTCCCTTCTGCCAGTTCCTCACTTGAGGTATCTTAATGCATGAGGATTGTAGACATTTTTTTCCCTGGTTACTTTGCAGCATCTTGGGAACATCTGATTGTGCAACATGTCCTACATACTCTGCCTGTTTTCAAGGGCTATGCTCTTGATTTAAGAAAGTAATTCCCTTTATTACTCACTAATTTCTTCACCTAGCTCTTTGCATTGCTGCATTTCATCCCACTTTCATCAGCCCAGTCCTCACTGAAGTACACCACCATCCTCTTCATGTTGCTGCTGCCTCATAACTTCATGTCAGTACCGAGTTTCATTAGAACTCCAGAGCTTGGCCACAGATGTGCTCTGGCTAGGAGGACTGTAACCACAACATATAACCTACCACTGGAAGAGCCCAAGGGGAAGGGATGTTACCTCATTAGTGTCTGACTGCCCATGTTAATCCACCCTTAAAAATAGTGCTAGATTTTATGCAAGGTCATTAATCGAACTATTCAATACAAATTCTTCTCCTCAGGGGTATGTTTAAAACATGTCTCCAACCCTGTAATCCCCCTGTCAGCAAAGCTTCCCATTATCTCTTCTTTATCTAGCTTTTGTATTCATCCCTATCTTAACCATCTAAACTAATAAATTGTCTCAAAGGACCATAAAATCTGGTCTGCCAGACACAATGTTTCATGTTCCAATTGTTTCTCCAGCACTTCCCTATAAAGCTTTTGTCTTCATTCAAAGTTGAGGGAAGTTCTGCACTTTTAATGTCAGCAGCTCCAAGACGCCTCTAACACCAAATCCTTGAGCTCATTAGAGCCCCTTGCTCCACTCATTACTACTCACAAAGTAATGTCTTAGATTTCTTTAACAACCTATTGATTTAAAAGAACTCTACAGGCATTCGGTCAATCTATGCAGTTTGGTTTGATTTTGATAATCAGTCCTTTGGCAAAATCCTTGCTGCTACTCATGAACAAGTCTGAAGTACTGACAGCTCCTTTAGACCAATGACTAGTGAAGAAATCTGCCCATTACTAGACACAAGACTATCTGGATCCCACTAATCCTAGCTGCTGTTTTCCCTACCTAGATTTTCAAGATGAAATTTAATTATAGAAACCCACTCATTTCTAAATCTAGGCCTGAGTATCTACAAGCAAGGAAGATTCACAACATTACACCACTAGATTCATTTTTTATCATTCTTCCCATAAACATTTAATCCAAGGTGGGTCTGTTTGGCTAGTGTCATCCCCTTTTGCTGCTTTGTCATACTGTGAAAAAAGAATTAATCTGTCCTGAATAGTACATCTCTTTGAATACCTGATTTTCTTTTATGTCTCTGTACTCATAATGTATTTGCAATCCCGCTGAGGTCTTTCACCTGTAGTTCATATGATTTTATTGCAATTTTAATAACATGTTTATGTAAACGCCCTGCTGGCCTTGGCACTACAGTTGTCTGCACCTTAACTGAGATAACCTTTTTTTATAGGGTCCCTTCCCTGACTCTGCTTGCAGCAAAATTATCACTCGAAGACTTAGGTCTGTTACATGTGATTAGTCTATACTGAGCTGAGCTCCTTAGATATACATGTAATTGAAGGTGAGTGCATGAGTGTCTGTGTGAATACACAGAGTGAGTCAGTCCTTTATCCCTACAAGGAAGATCACTATAGCTATTAAATTACAACAGGCAAAAAACATTATTGTAGGCATTAAAATTAAAATCAAATTGATTTTTGAGATGATTGTTATCCACGTTTGCAATTCCAATTTTTTTTCTAAAAATGGAAAATTCTACACAGATAGAAGGGCAGTGCAATAAACTCTGTTAAACTTAAAACCCTTGACCTAATTTTTTAATCTTTCAGCATCACAAGGGCTAGAGACTATGAAGTGCTATCATCTGCACTGTGGATACCAAGGCAACAGGCTCCCTCTCAGCTCAAGGACACAGTAAAATCTGGTATCAACAAAGTTCTCTGAAACCAGTTTCAATGATGCTCTTTGTGCTCTCAAATATCTGATTTGAAAACTTACTTGTATTTGTGATTGTACTATTTTTTGTACTTCTGGGACACTGCAGGCCCTCAGTGATGGGCAATTAAATTACTTGAAGTGAAGAACCCTCCCCAAGGAATGTAGAAATGGAGTTGAACCTCATACCTTACGGGACATGCTTCCCAACCTCAATTACTGGCATTTCACATCACCAAATTCTTCAAAATTGCCCCAAGACAATCTAAAATCATTGGCAAGCCCAGTTTTTGAGCTGACATGGACCTGACAGAAGAGAGAAGGGCAGAGGGAAAGGCAAGTATTTTCCCAAGAGCTCCTTCGGTGTTTTCGTACATCACAAAAGCCAAATTCCAAACAGAGCTTTTCTGCAGCAGCTCTGAATGTTCAAGAGTCCAGGATCTTTACCCACATTAACAGAGAGGCTCCAAAAGCAGTATGAAGCAGTGTGCTAGCCAAAGAGAAGTCACCCTTTGAATATTTATTATTTATTTTTCATAAATCACTATTATATAATCATCTACAATTTCCTGTACAAATTCTTTAGCTTGGTTGACAAAAAAAATCCGGTATTATTTCCCTTCAATAAATACTAAAATTCTACCTCCTTTTTTAACAGACATCAGGCATCTCAGAAAGTTTACAAACATACAGCAAAAAGGAAGAGACCTTGCCAACAGTTCTTTCTCACAACATATTCCCTGAGCTTCACCATCTGTTTTTCACCACTGCCCATCTTCACGCTACGCCAGTCTCACAGAAACAAAGCAATGCAAAAACAAGTTAAACTTTAACTGTAAAGTTATCACACTAATCTATGTCTCTCATTTTACACATGGCAAGTCCCTAAACTGCAGTTATAAAATGGCAAGTGAGGCCAGTACAGAGAAAATATGAAAGGAAATTGGTATCACTCTGGACACACAAATAGTCCAAGGTCGAGAGAAACTGAAGGAGATATGATATTATATATTTCATATACACGTAAAATTATGTATGTCTGTAACAGCTCAGACAATTTTGGGGCCAGATCTTTGCACAGTGCTAACAGGTCCAGATCCACTCAGTTTATTAACTGGCTTCATATGATGTGCAAGCATCAGATGAAGAACAGGGACAAGTTTCAGGGTTCTGCCTACATTTTAGTTTCATGCATTTCCCTTGAAATTTAAACCCAAGATGCTGTCTAGGCCAGTTTAGTATTTTAAAAATATGCACTCCTAGTTCCTGAACATGACTTTGGAACGATAGCTGTGCTCTCATGAGACAGAACCTTTGACAGCAACATCCCCTTAAGATATTGCTGCTGCTGAATGGTGCTCTCCTGCCATTGCACCAGCTGATCTGCTCATATGCCTGGGATGGGAATCAGACTGGAGAACTGAATTAGCCTTTGCAAACCTGTTAAGAATGACAGCTTATACGTGCTTCAGCCCCTGCCTGGTGCCATGTTGTAACACTGGGTAACGTCTCCTGTGTTATGGTACCGGATGTCTGCAGATACTGTCAACTCTCACAGTAAAGAGCCCCAAAAGCCCTCTGTCAGAGACCATAGGAATTCCAGCTCTCGCCAGAGAAATGTAATCAGCAAAGCAGCATTAAGAAAGTATCAACTGTTGTCCACCAGCAGTGCCTGGGAAAAGTTATTCAGATGACTTAAGACAAATGTTTGCTTCAGCAATTAAAAAAAAGTACTTGCTCTGCAGCAGAAATGGATCCGTACATCATAGCTATTTGCTAGGAAGACCCGTGATGTCTTTTGCATTAAAATTACTATGTAAGAAGATTAATTTAAGACATATCAAGGCTAAGTCAGGCAAAATCATCTTAATTAACAACGTTCGTGCTGCAACTTATGTGTTACACCCCATACTTCTTGCCACAGGGCAAAAAAAAATTCTTTTAAATCAACAGCATTGGAAAACTAGCATACAACCCCATAAACTGATGATTCCACATTTCCCAGAGCCCACTCTGTGTCACATAATCTGTAGGCTGGGTTTTTTCAGCCAGATGAAGACAGCAGGGTGCCTGGCTTGTTACAGCACTGCTTCACCAGGCAGCAACCTCACCACAAGCATCCGAATGTGAGAATGTAGCGGCTGGGGAACAGGCAAGCTGCAGACACAGCTGTCTGGAGACGGCCTGGAATATGAAGCCCTCGAGCCAGAGGAGAGCTGTAACAATGGGAGCAATTTAGCAGCTCGGTCGCAGTACTTCATCCACTTATCTCAAGCAGGACTCGCGGAATGAGTGAGGCTTCATTGCCAACTGCAGTAACCCGCCTCTGCTGAGGGCAGCGCAGGAGGGATTGAGCTAGAGATGCTTTGGGGATAGGGATGCTTTCTTGAAGGGAGCCCAGTCTTCCCTGGCAGCATCGGCTATCTCCTGAAGGTGAACGCCACACTCGCCGCTTGCCATGAGGCTTGGCAAGAGTGAAAATAAACACCTTTACAAACACAAAACGCCCACTCGGGCCGTTCGCTAACCGCAGCCACCTCCTGCTGCTGCCGCGGGACAAGCACACAACAGGCTTTTCCCCTACCTCGAAGAGAAGGCTGGACCACCGTCCAGCACAGAACCGGCACTGCCCGTGCCCTCCCGCCGCCCCCGCAGCGACACGCCGGCTCACCGCCGCCGGGGCTCCCCAGGGCCCCCGCAGCCCCCGGTGCGCCCGAGGTCCCCCTCAGTCCGGGCGGGCGGCCGCGCTGGGTGGCGGCGCCATCTCGCGGCGCGTTGCAGCAGTGCCGCGCTCGCCCCGGGCCGGCCCAGGACCCCGCCGTGCCCTCAGCACCCGCGGGGAGGTTATGTCGGCTCCTCCCGAGTTACCCCGTCATACATGACGTGTTCTTCTTATTTGGTCTATTATTCATTTCCTTAATTATCTCTGGTTGACATATCAGAGCGTCAAGTGCTCACTGGTCAGTCAAGCAGCTCATTTAGTTTTTACAGCAGCGTGTTTTTAGAGCGCTGCGGTTATTTCATGACTACGGTTTAACCTTGCACCAAATTACCAATCAAAACACATCAAGAAAGTCCCCCAAACATGATAGCCTTCACACAAAGGCCACGTTTTGGCTTTCCTTTCCAACCAGCAGTTAAGGTCCGCAGAGTCTTTCTAAAGGCATAAAGAAAGCATGTGCACACACACACACGTACAAAAAACCCCGATTTTAAAACTGAACATATCCACAACTCAATTTACATCTCACACACTCCTCCCATCCACTTTCTGCCTCTCCAGATTTCTGCAAAGGTAAGGGGAAAAAACAAAAAACTAACAGTCTTTCTGTTTTCTCCTGCATACACACATCTCACTAGGTGAACTCTAATTGCAGCTGCCCTTGTATAAGCTCCCTACTCCAAAAATTACCAGTAATTTTGCAGTTTATTCCTGGGACAGCTAAAAACAGAATGGTTTGGGTTGGAAAGGACCTCAGAGATCAACCATCCAAGTTCTTAGCCCCTGCCATGGGCAGGGACACCTTCCACTAGACCAGGCTGCCCAGAGCCTCATCCAACCTGTCCTTGAGCACTGCCAGGGATGAGGCATCCACACCTTCTCTGTGCAGCCTATTACAGTGTCACACCACCCTCACAGTAAAGAACTCCTTTCTAATATCCAGTCTAAACATACCCTTATTCAGTTTAAAGCCTTTACCGATTGTCCTGTCACTCCATGCCCTTATAAAAAGTCCCTCTCCAGCTTTCCTATAAGCTCCCTTTAGGCACTGGAAGACTGCTATATAATGTATCCAGTGAAGACTTCCTCTCTATAACTTCACCTTCATGATGATGAGGAAAACAAATTAACATCACCTGATATTTCATGATCAGTCTGAACTGACATTTCTATAGTACTTCCTTCCCTTCTACTCCTCCATAGCTTTGAAAACTTTTAGGCCCAGCTTTATTACAAAAGTGGCATGTAACATCTATGTCAAAAGGCCTACAAAGCAAAGCATTAAATAAAACTTAAAAAAATAATTTGACAGTGTAACTGTGTGTCTTCAGCTTTACGATCCCCGGCCGTGACAGCAATTAAAGCAGTGAAATCACATCAGTATTACTGAAGCATCATTAAGGAAAAAGAAAAAAAAGATATAAAGGTTATTTATTATTACACAGCAACTTTTCCTCATATTGTTTAAACAAAATATAAGGCTCTAGAGCAAGTACAAGCCAACGCTGTCTTGGTAAAGAAGTGGAAATACTACTTATGTACCTTGGGCATTCTCCCAACTGGACACTGTGCTTGTCTCTGCAAATTCTAAGAGAAATTAGCCAGCCCTAGCCTTTTTATGGAGAGTTCCTTCATGTCCAGTTTTTGCTTCCCTCCTCCCTGACAAATGTTACTGGGTAGATTGTCCTACAAATAAGTCTGATCTGCTAAACATTTCACAGCAGTCATCCCAGCTTCCTTCAGAAGCAAGTGCTTGCATAAACAGCTGCAAGTGAATAAATCCAGCTGAGACCAAGAAGCTGCCTCCCACATGGCACTAGCTAAACAGGTGGGGGGTGGGAATCATAACTCAGTCTTATTTACTATCTTGTATTACCCTGTTAGTCAGACAGGCAGCAGCTTTGAAGCAACAAGCACTGTGAGTGATGAAAACAAACTCATTCCCAGTTTGCATCATCTCCCCTATCCCCCAGCACTGCTATCTGAAAGAAGAGTACCTCAGCCACAGGTCAAGCCATGCTGGCATTAACCTCCTTAATCCAAATGCCAGTAGCATCAAAGCTTTCCCATTCCCCTGGATACTTTGGCAGCTAACTCGCACCAGAGTTAATACAGGCCTCCAACCTTATTAGAAAGGGTGCACTCAGCTGGGCTGCAGTTGAATTTCTAATTGCCTACCTAAACGTAACAAAAATATGTCAGAGCTTACAATCACTGGAGTAAATTCTGATCTTCTTCCTTCCAATAGCAAATACTGCTAAAAAACAAATTGCAATAGAAAACTTCTAAGATGTACAAAAAACAAGTAGCAGAAACATGACTAATCACACCATCTTATGGAAGCATGAGTGATTTTGGAACAGCTGTTAAAGCCTCACACACAATAGCTTTTGGTGCTTTTTCCTTCTGCTGCAGCAATAGTTAAGAACGTAACGATGTCTTAGAAAGATGCAAACTTTTCCTGGAGCACCATATGATAAATTCAGGTACTCTTAATTTCTCACAGAGAATTAAAGGCAACAGGAAACAACTGAAAAGCCAATTCTACCTGTCAAGGTCTCCAAAACAGTAGCGCGAGCAAGAGATTTCAAACTCTCAACAGGAGAAAAACGATCCCTTTGTCCATCCAAGAATACTCCATTTTATGTTACACTTGTGTCCTAGTTTCATCTGGGATAAAAGTTCCTTTTCTTCTTGGTAGCTAGTACTAAGAAGTGCTGTGTTTTGGATTCAGTGTGAGAGTAACACTGATAACACACTGATGCCTTGGCTGTTGCAGAGCAGTGCTTACCCTCCTAAATCAAGGTCTCCTCAGTTTCCCATGTGCTGTCAGGGAGCAGGTACACAAGAGCCTGGGAGGGAGCATGGTCAAGGCAGCCGACCCGAAGTGGCCAAAAGGATATCCCACAGCACAGAATGTCATACCCAGTATAGAAAGGGGAGGAGATATCCGTAACAGTGCCAACTGCAGCTCAGGGGTAGGCTTGGCATCTGTCAGTGGGTGGTGAGCAAGTGTATTGTGCACTGCTTTTCTTGGGTCTTCTCTGTCCCCTCTTTACTGCATTTATTAGTATTATGATTATATTTCACTTATTAGTGAAATTAGTATTTCCATTATTAGACTTGTCTTAGCTCCTGAGTTTTAGAGGTTTTTCCCCCAATCCTCTCAATCCCACAAGGGAGGGGAGAAAGGGGGAAGTAAGCAAGNCTCTCAATCCCACAAGGGAGGGGAGAAAGGGGGAAGTAAGCAAGTAGCTGCATGATACATCACTGCCATCTGGGGTTAAACCACGACAATTTGTTAAGCCAACAGTGGCACTGCTAAACTCAGTTGTGCTTGAGAAGTCAAGACAGGCATATATATGGACATAGAGTGGTTGCAAACTGCCTTTCAAAGCGCAAAATCAGGAAATTATGCAAAAGAGCAGCTGTGCATTGCTCTTTTCATACACCTGATCCATCAGCATTGCTGATCTGTCTTTTCACAGCAAGAAGTATTATGTATGGAATATACATTTTTGTATCCATTTCTGGTGTATGTGTCTCTTCATTAACACACCATGAAGCTACTGCACATACTGGCATGGTCTTGCTATTATATACACGGACTTCCTCTAAATGTAGTTATCCGTCATTTCATGTCTTCCTGCAAGGTAAAGGCAATAATTAATTTTAACCACTCTTTATTTAAAATTGTAAAAGTGGGTGATGCACAGGTACATGACTAAACTGTCAATACTGGGGCACATCCTATGATGTCTTACTCCT
>VYZS01050750.1:22761-33353 GCA_013400695.1 Neodrepanis coruscans
ATGAGGAAAACAAATTAACATCACCTGATATTTCATGATCAGTCTGAACTGACATTTCTATAGTACTTCCTTCCCTTCTACTCCTCCATAGCTTTGAAAACTTTTAGGCCCAGCTTTATTACAAAAGTGGCATGTAACATCTATGTCAAAAGGCCTACAAAGCAAAGCATTAAATAAAACTTAAAAAAATAATTTGACAGTGTAACTGTGTGTCTTCAGCTTTACGATCCCCGGCCGTGACAGCAATTAAAGCAGTGAAATCACATCAGTATTACTGAAGCATCATTAAGGAAAAAGAAAAAAAAGATATAAAGGTTATTTATTATTACACAGCAACTTTTCCTCATATTGTTTAAACAAAATATAAGGCTCTAGAGCAAGTACAAGCCAACGCTGTCTTGGTAAAGAAGTGGAAATACTACTTATGTACCTTGGGCATTCTCCCAACTGGACACTGTGCTTGTCTCTGCAAATTCTAAGAGAAATTAGCCAGCCCTAGCCTTTTTATGGAGAGTTCCTTCATGTCCAGTTTTTGCTTCCCTCCTCCCTGACAAATGTTACTGGGTAGATTGTCCTACAAATAAGTCTGATCTGCTAAACATTTCACAGCAGTCATCCCAGCTTCCTTCAGAAGCAAGTGCTTGCATAAACAGCTGCAAGTGAATAAATCCAGCTGAGACCAAGAAGCTGCCTCCCACATGGCACTAGCTAAACAGGTGGGGGGTGGGAATCATAACTCAGTCTTATTTACTATCTTGTATTACCCTGTTAGTCAGACAGGCAGCAGCTTTGAAGCAACAAGCACTGTGAGTGATGAAAACAAACTCATTCCCAGTTTGCATCATCTCCCCTATCCCCCAGCACTGCTATCTGAAAGAAGAGTACCTCAGCCACAGGTCAAGCCATGCTGGCATTAACCTCCTTAATCCAAATGCCAGTAGCATCAAAGCTTTCCCATTCCCCTGGATACTTTGGCAGCTAACTCGCACCAGAGTTAATACAGGCCTCCAACCTTATTAGAAAGGGTGCACTCAGCTGGGCTGCAGTTGAATTTCTAATTGCCTACCTAAACGTAACAAAAATATGTCAGAGCTTACAATCACTGGAGTAAATTCTGATCTTCTTCCTTCCAATAGCAAATACTGCTAAAAAACAAATTGCAATAGAAAACTTCTAAGATGTACAAAAAACAAGTAGCAGAAACATGACTAATCACACCATCTTATGGAAGCATGAGTGATTTTGGAACAGCTGTTAAAGCCTCACACACAATAGCTTTTGGTGCTTTTTCCTTCTGCTGCAGCAATAGTTAAGAACGTAACGATGTCTTAGAAAGATGCAAACTTTTCCTGGAGCACCATATGATAAATTCAGGTACTCTTAATTTCTCACAGAGAATTAAAGGCAACAGGAAACAACTGAAAAGCCAATTCTACCTGTCAAGGTCTCCAAAACAGTAGCGCGAGCAAGAGATTTCAAACTCTCAACAGGAGAAAAACGATCCCTTTGTCCATCCAAGAATACTCCATTTTATGTTACACTTGTGTCCTAGTTTCATCTGGGATAAAAGTTCCTTTTCTTCTTGGTAGCTAGTACTAAGAAGTGCTGTGTTTTGGATTCAGTGTGAGAGTAACACTGATAACACACTGATGCCTTGGCTGTTGCAGAGCAGTGCTTACCCTCCTAAATCAAGGTCTCCTCAGTTTCCCATGTGCTGTCAGGGAGCAGGTACACAAGAGCCTGGGAGGGAGCATGGTCAAGGCAGCCGACCCGAAGTGGCCAAAAGGATATCCCACAGCACAGAATGTCATACCCAGTATAGAAAGGGGAGGAGATATCCGTAACAGTGCCAACTGCAGCTCAGGGGTAGGCTTGGCATCTGTCAGTGGGTGGTGAGCAAGTGTATTGTGCACTGCTTTTCTTGGGTCTTCTCTGTTCCCTCTTTACTGCATTTATTAGTATTATGATTATATTTCACTTATTAGTGAAATTAGTATTTCCATTATTAGACTTGTCTTAGCTCCTGAGTTTTAGAGGTTTTTCCCCCAATCCTCTCAATCCCACAAGGGAGGGGAGAAAGGGGGAAGTAAGCAAGTAGCTGCATGATACATCACTGCCATCTGGGGTTAAACCACGACAATTTGTTAAGCCAACAGTGGCACTGCTAAACTCAGTTGTGCTTGAGAAGTCAAGACAGGCATATATATGGACATAGAGTGGTTGCAAACTGCCTTTCAAAGCGCAAAATCAGGAAATTATGCAAAAGAGCAGCTGTGCATTGCTCTTTTCATACACCTGATCCATCAGCATTGCTGATCTGTCTTTTCACAGCAAGAAGTATTATGTATGGAATATACATTTTTGTATCCATTTCTGGTGTATGTGTCTCTTCATTAACACACCATGAAGCTACTGCACATACTGGCATGGTCTTGCTATTATATACACGGACTTCCTCTAAATGTAGTTATCCGTCATTTCATGTCTTCCTGCAAGGTAAAGGCAATAATTAATTTTAACCACTCTTTATTTAAAATTGTAAAAGTGGGTGATGCACAGGTACATGACTAAACTGTCAATACTGGGGCACATCCTATGATGTCTTACTCCTCATGCCTTTTGTTCCATTTCAAGCTACAGATTTGTTACAGTTGGGCATGTAGCTTTGCCTAGAACCACGTACTACATAATTGTGCTTTGTTTTATGCTTCTGAACATTTTCTACAAGGATACACTAAGAAAAAGCAACTGTGTTCCTAGGGTTTTAACTTCTCTCCCACCATCACTTTAAACTTCATATGCTTTTCAATTCTATGCCTGAATTGCTCAGAAACATGTACACCAAAGACCTTATCTGACTTATTTTCATCAAGTTCTTTCCTCTCCTGAAAAGTGCACCTCTCTGACCTCAACCTGTTATTCAAAGCTTGCTTCATATTTATTCATGATCACACCTTCTCTTATTTTATTCCTGCCAGTAGCCCATTGTTATTTCTCCCTCATTTTCCTCAGTAACCCTATTTTTGCTTTTCCTTGCTTGTACCTTGGCAAGCTGCAGAAGCCGAGCAGTTTGATGACCTTAAGATGCTCTCATGGAAGTCTGACCTCTTCAACTCATCACTCCAGCTCTGTGTTCTGGTTAAAGCTCTCAGAACATCTCCCTCAACATCGAGCCAACTACCAGGATCTCCCATTTCATTATTTCCATCTTGTGAAACCTGTGAACAAATTCATCCTTGTCTGAATAGAAAGAAGCAGTGACCATTCTACACTTTTTAACCAAATTAAGGCTAAGAGTGTAAGAGCAGCTTTCTTAATCTAGTCTGCTAACAGCAGAGAGCTGCCACCAACTGCTTCCTCCAGCATGGAAAATGAAAAGAATCCTGAACAATGATAATAAGAAGCAACAAATGGCTACTTGAGAGATGGATATTGGCAGGTTGTAACTGCACAGGTTACAGACACACTAACACCAGAACATAAAGAAAAATGGACTTCTGGTAAAAGTGGAAGGGAGAAGACACAGGTCAAACAGAAAACTTCTTCAATGTATTTCAGAAATAAGTATTATGAGATCCAAGACTACCACCTTTACATTCCTTTACAAAGGTAAGTTTTTATAACAGCTCTTGAATATCAGTCCAGTTAGATCAACCTGCCAAATTAAAAGGTAACATTTCATGGACAAGGTCTACTACATAAACATAAAATATTTAAAGAACTTAAACTGAGAGCAGTTTTCATAGTAAAAATAGGAGGAGAAGATCGTAATTAAACATGACTCATTCATCATTGCTGCCTATACAGCAAATAAAATAACTGATGATTATAAGATTTAGATTTATTTATCCTCTTACAGACTTGAAAGAAATATTTTTTAACTCAAAACATATTCTATTAAACAATTTAAAACTACCGGTCAATTTTTTTTCCAACTGAGTCAACTTTCAATAAAGCCTACAGAACCTCAGATGTTTCAGGGTCTAAAATTTAAAAGATTTTTTCTGGGTTTAAAACTTTGCTGCATAGCTTCAGCAGTTTGACATAAGCAAGCAAAAAAATCAATCCCTACTTCTCACTTGTTTAGACCTATTCTAGAACTTTGCCTTGTAGTTGGAAATTAGAAAGTTGGATAGGTTTTCCTTTGGTTGTAATATAATAGAATCTTTGCAGCCATTTTTACATTAGACAGCACATGGTAACTTCAGAGTTATGAACAAAACCAATGGAACCTTCTTGCATATAATTAAAATATAAAGAAAACAAGTGAAATCCTAACCTAGCACTGTGTTACAAACTCATGCACCATTTTCCTTTTCTCAGTTTAAATTAGACTAAGTTTAACCAGAGTCCGCCGTTGAGATCATACCCATAACTGTGTAAACACCGCTACAAACACATCACTTTAGTCAATATTGGTAATGCCACCATGATAACTTTATTTCACTCTCAATCATATCCTCATCCTTAATGATGCACTATTTAGCCATTTGCATTCAAATATGCATATAAACATCCAAAAGAGTTACCGTAACAGTTTTTATTAAAAAACCTAATGTACATGTTTTACCCCAGAGCAGCTATATTCTCCTTAAAAAGTACTGTATATATCAAACATTTGAGGTTTATTCCATCACTGTCAATTGTCTTTGAAGAGCTGTCAAAAACCTCCAACTCTAATGAACTTCAGTATAGTCTCAAAAACAAGCTTCCACTGTTTTAAATGAAGAGGCTTAGTATTTTATGGCATGAAGACAATATGCCATTAACAAGTAATCCTTATGTTTACAGCATTCTCTCAGGAATGACATAAGTCTCAAATCCCATGTTGAGAATTCATATCCTGAATAAAACTAACACAAGATACATTATTCAGATAAATAGATAGCATTTGGGAAGGTCTGCCAACATTCTTATTTTTAACAGCTCTTTAAAGAAGTAATGGTGCAGATTAAATACAAGCTCTTTCCCTCAGTGTAACACTTATTTGAAATTAAAACATGGAAGACCAATATCTTTACATTTTATTCTTCAGAAAAGGAANACAAATTGAAGCAATTCAACTGCTTCTTTTCAGAATTCTGACATAAGGTAACCAGTACTATCTTTCTACATTAAGTGACTTCTCTCAGAACAACCTCCTGAAGTAACTATCATGAAGAAAGTCTGTGATTGAAGCAGAGACAACCAGTAACTCTCAGACTGGAAAAACATGGAATTTAAGCAACAAGCACAACCTCAGCAGGCACAACCTGAGGACAATGCTGAAAAGCTTTCCGGTTAATCAACTCCATTTCATGAAAGTTGACTTGGTGTCCAGGCATTACAGCATACTTCATAAAATAATACACAGGAGTCTCAAAAGACATGCCTGCCCTTACTCACCATCTCTTCAAGATCAGGATTATTTGCATGTTGCCCATCACGGTTCACTTCTGCATTATTGGCTGCCTGTTGTTGGCCTCCCTCTTGCCTAAAGGGAAACCATCCAGCTTGGTGGGGACAATCAATTGGGGAAGAGTTGAAAACCTCTCTTTTGAAAGCAACAAAAACATTCTTCTGCTACAGCTAACTACTGCAGTAAATTTCTTACGTACTTGCAAACAAGTGAAGATACACCTATTTTTCTGTAATTCTTACTTCTAGACCAAATGGCTATTCTTCAATCTCTAAGTTAAGAAGGGTCTTGCTGTTCACAGCCCTCAGTTCTAGAAGATGAGTAACGTACCATGATTAGGTTATTAAACATGTAGAATACTTTTTCTGGGTATCCTCCCCATTTTTAAGTACTTAAGTTAAATAAATTTTCAAAGGCAGCCTTAATTTCCATAGTTTAAATTTGATTTTCTGTGGAAAAAATAAATTTAAACTTCAACTAAAGCTTGAGCCATTTTGCTACTGTAAATTAAATAAGCCTTTCCTATGTTTTCAAGTGCCTATATTCTGATTTCAACTATCCTATCTGTATGAAAAATGGAACAACCGTTGTGAGGACTGAGACTACAACATAAGGAAAATCTGAATGAATGACATCAGTCCAAAATATCAAGCACTACTGCTGTTTTCCACTTCTATTTACATCACTAAGATATTTTCACATGCAAAAGGATGTGATAACAACAGTACTAATATTTCTTAATAAAACGGACTGTGTTTAGGTCTTTACGACATGTTATAAAAAAAATTTTAAATCCCTACAATTCTACCACATCTAGTACCCACTGTTACATTATCACTACTTTAACTCTGCCTAACAAATTACAGCACAGATCCAGTTAAGGTTTTTTGAAATATACATGAGCTAAGCTCTGCAATTTCATATCCAAGAAGTTTAAGTATATGCTTGTCCTATATCAATTTCCCTCTCAACTTCACTTTCAAATTTTCATCCCAAAATTCTACATTTCCACAATACTGATTTATTAATATCACCATCATTTAAGAGTGTTTCAGGTATAAGGAGTATCCAGCTCACTGTAAAAATGTTCTGAGAATTACTTCTTTCCTCCTATCAGCTTCACTACTTGTTTGAATTCCTTTTTAACAGACACACTCTATTGCAAACAAACAGTGTCTGAACTTTTACATGTGGATAATTTTTAATTTTAAATGGATGATACATTAGCACCATACTCTGCATCTCAGATCTCCAGCTACAGTCAACTGTGGTACTCACAAATAAACCAGCAGCATGGCTCCCATTACCATGACAAAGCGACTGAAAGAAGAATAGAAGTATACAATGCTCAGAAGAATCGCTGCTCTAGAGAATGTGTACATCCAGTCCAGCCAGTCCCGGTTGAAGTCCTCTTCATTCACTACTGGGCCACCCTGTGCATTCATCTGAACATTTGGGTTTACAGGTCTGTTCTCCTGGATGGCTACATTTGGCACTGCTGCGGGCTCATTTGCAGGAGCACGTTCCAAATCAACAGCCTGGGCAACTGCAGATCTTGCTGGCTCGGTGCTGGAAGTCACTTGGGCTGAAACAGCAGCCTGGCTAAAAATTTAAACATAAAACTGGTTTGTCAAATAAAATGCACCATAATTATTTAGGCCTATTCTTGTCATCTTTTCTACACTAGTGAAAACCAACTGCATTCTCCCTTAAACCTTTACTTATTAATACACTAATTTAATTCTAATCCAAAACCAGATTTCATGATTTGCTGGAAAAACTAAGTGCAAAACAGAGCCAGACACAATGAACACAGATATTTTGATCCTGCAAACAACATTTAATACATTTTCTTCATTAGTGTAACTCAGTACTAAGATAACACAGACTTACTATTGCAGGTAGTATTGACGTACATACATCTGTTGCCACCATATCATCTGTAAAGGACTGAATGCAGGATACATAGGAAATCCAGCAGGAACACCTTGGCCTGGAAACTGGTTGCCTATATTGCTAGAGAAGGAGTTAAAGAAAAACATTCAGCTCTAAATTGCTACATTTTATAAATTTACTCGTTTAAAAAAACAATTACAGTATTATTTTTCCTCCCATTTGTCCCTCTAAAATAATGCACTGAAATAACACCAAAACAACACATAGTAGTGAGATCATCCAACCTATTCCAAAAAAGCACATATTTTCCTAATAGAAATTAATAAGCAATGTTATTTCTATAGAAAGAGTACCTGTGGTTTTGTACTTAGTCTGTCACTAGCTGCACCTCTGGGACAAAACCAAGTTAAGAATTTTTCAAGAATCGTGTTAACAGCAGATAATCCCTTTTAAGTTCAGGGGTGACCCTTAATGGTGCTACAGGAGCCATAAAGGGAAAACTTACTATCTTCTATAGCTTTCTTTTAGAAATAACACCTGAAATACTACTGTGATCAAAGACAGGAACAAATGAACATGAGCAAAGACAACAAACTAATCTTTCAGATACAGCTTTGAAGACTGCAACACTGTAAAGGATTTATTTTCCCCCCTTCAATAGATTGAGCATAAGTGATTCTCTTATGGGCATTTAACTCTAGTTCACATGCAAGAGATAAAACTCACATATGTAAGCTTTAGGTTTGGTTTTGTCTGCTTTTAGACTTCTTAGCCTCTCTTACCTCCTAGAGCATATAGCATATTTTGGCAAGATTTCCAACTCTTTCCCAAAAGACTGTGATGTAGTGAACTGTAGTAAACCAGGACATCTTTCAGGACAGCATGAGAGTATAAAGCATGAAGAAAAGTTTATTCAGACTGCAGGCAGCAAAAGCTGAGACTGCTGTCACTGTACTGCAGACTACACCTGTTCCCTAAGTAAGGCACTCCCTGCAAAGATATCACCAAGAGAATCCATTAGTCTACCAGGCATTCAGATATGCATGACATGCCCAGAGAGAAAGATGGGAGGAAGACATTAAAATCTTTTTTTCCCCCATGTTACACATGAGTAAGTATTTCACTGTAATTCTGGACAAGAGCCTGCCATGTAACTCTATGACTTCTGTTAAAACTATTACATTTGTATCACTTGTTTTGACAATAGCTGGGGGCAGGGGGGAGGGGAAGAAAGCAAAAATATTTTCCTGATACCAAATACAAACTGAGGTAATCACAGGCAACACTTGGCTTATTTCAAAAATTTAAAGGGTCAACTGGCAACCCTGCTGATGCAATTTATCTATGCATAATTAACATGCTGATACAGCAAAACTGTCAAGCTGCTATTGAAAAACATTAGTCATGATTTACATGATGACTGCAAGCTTTAAGAATGTGTTTTTGTATCCCCTGAACTGGCAAACACTTTGAGAAATAAGATTCCAAAATTCATAAAACATTTGACCTTCAAAACAAAGACAATTCAAATATTCTACATGGGTGTCATCAAGTACTATGCTCAGACAAATGACTAAGTAGTGTCTCAATTTCAAGCAGGTAGAACATCTGATGGAGCTCTGAACAGGCAGCACCACTCATTTCCAGTTCAGTCACCAGAAAGTAATGCCACCCAACCTGCCTGAGTGAGTTCTGAAGGAATTCAGCAGTTCCTTTCCTCACCAGATAGATTTTAGGGTTCTTCTTTGTAACTATGTTGAACTCAACAAAATTTGAGAGGCCTTAGGCTAATAGCCTTGCCCTCACAGATACACCTTTTTGAGTCTCTTCTTTCTTCCAAACTCTTTCAAAAGTTGCTTTCTTCACATCTTAAAGCTTNTTCTCCTATCTCTTTCCAAAAGGATAAAGAAATAGGAAGCAGAGTATTTCAAAAGACTGGCAGCAACAGCACAAGAGCAAAGAAGCAAAATGGATCTGTACAGGCATTTCAAGACTGGTGAACAACACAGAGCACAACAGAAAAAGAGGTAAGGCAGAAAACAGCTCAAATGTAGATGTAGCTTCAGAGTATTCTGAAAAGACTCATGGTGTTCCTCAGGATGGCTAGGAAGCTCATAATTACTTCTTTTGGTCTATGGAAGACCAAAATGAGCTAACCAGCACTGAATTTGAGAGTAAAATCCCACTAATTAGCTAATGTTATCATGAATATACCGCTCACCACTACTGGAAAATAAAACACTTTATTCAGACTCTGTTATCCACACAACTGACAATAACTGGGTTTAACCTTGACCCACAGACATCTCATTTAAGGCTCATCTCATANNNNAGACAAATGACTAAGTAGTGTCTCAATTTCAAGCAGGTAGAACATCTGATGGAGCTCTGAACAGGCAGCACCACTCATTTCCAGTTCAGTCACCAGAAAGTAATGCCACCCAACCTGCCTGAGTGAGTTCTGAAGGAATTCAGCAGTTCCTTTCCTCACCAGATAGATTTTAGGGTTCTTCTTTGTAACTATGTTGAACTCAACAAAATTTGAGAGGCCTTAGGCTAATAGCCTTGCCCTCACAGATACACCTTTTTGAGTCTCTTCTTTCTTCCAAACTCTTTCAAAAGTTGCTTTCTTCACATCTTAAAGCTTAATAGTAGATTCAGTAACCAGTCAAACATGACAAACCACAGAAGTTCAGTTATATCATGCTCTTTTCTTTCCCAGTCAAATATTTTGGTGGGTTTTTTCAGTATTTTTTCCTGTGGTTTTTTTTTTCCCAATAGCTCTTCTAGGAGATGTGGCTTTTTGAGGAGCAAGACTTAAGCTTTTTGAGATGAGGCTCCATTAATAAGCAAAAGTACGCTGGCTTACAACTGGTTTCAGGCTTAGAATGCCAACTACCACAACAGTGTTTTGTTTGCTCATCAGAAATTAAAATGAGGCAGATGNTTTAATTTTTTAAAAAAACTCAAAAGGAAAAGAAAGTTTTAAACTATTTTCCCTGTAATATGTTAACAACCTGAATTAAATGCTGTTTTTCCAAAGGGTAAATTTTAACTCACACACTGAGGCTTTGTGCCAGGAACTGAGAAACGATCAAAACCATCATTCAAGCACTTAACATTCACATTATTTATTTGTACAGATCAGTTTGCTAACGGAAGCACTGCAAAGTGCTCAAAAAAACTGATCCTCACATACGTTTCCAAACACCTAAAGACCTTTCCCCCCAGTAGTGCCCCTAGTACATCATGCAGCTTGAATGGAAGTGTTTGGTCACGGAAATGCACAAAGCAATGC
>VYZS01050751.1:13716-51227 GCA_013400695.1 Neodrepanis coruscans
AAATAAAAGGAGATAATATGATCGACTTTGATAAGTAAGGCTTTATAAAAATGACTTCTTGTAAAACTTTTATTTTTGAGGAATATTATAAACAGTTGTAAAAGATCTCTAAAGCCTTTTATATTCTAAAACATGAAATAACTAAAAATAAAGCAAATGCAGACCCAACGTATGCAGAGCAGCAAGAGAACTACCTCTGAAGCTGAAGCCTTACAGCACAGCAGTGCAGGAAAATCACCGCTGAGTGGGTGCAATCCTGTGGAATCTTCCCTACCCACCACTGGCTATACACCTTAATGCCTTCATCAGTGATCTGAATAACAGCATAAGTTATGGAAAAATGTCCCAGATAAAATGTGTGTGAGCATGCATATGTTTTTATAATTTGCTAAAACAGAGTCCTCCCAAAAAGAATCCTGTTTCTAATATGAAGCTTTGAGAGGACTCTGCATCTCTAACCTGTGCAAAAGAATCACTACCCATCCCACCTCACCATGGCACTCTTGCTGAATATCATTTTGATTGATGAAAACAAGATGCAGATAAACACACCCAGCAAAGTGGTGCCTAGCTCACTGCAGCTTGCAGGAAGGACAGGGCTTCATTCGTTCTTTCCTCATGCACAGTGTCATCCTGCCTCTATCACAACTTCCTGCACATATTCTGGTTGCTGCTTGGGCCTGGAAGACCCTCCTGTTATGTAATGTGGTGCCCCAGGAGACTGACAACTGATATTGGTTGTTCACTTAGCCAGGACGAACTTAGCACACAGCTATTACTCATGCACTAGGATGTACAGTTTAGAAACCACTCCCCAAACAATGCTAAAGCCTCACAAGAAAATTGAATCAGGCAGGTTTTTGGTCCTTGCTTGAAAGATGCATCTTTCTTACAGGCAGTCACAAGATCTATGGAAAAGTACAGAAAACATGCTATTTTTGTTTAATAACTTGGCTGGTTTTCTGAAAGTGTACTAGCATTTTCCGGTCAAACTCAAGGTTTTGTTTTGCTCTTCCAATAATTCTGTTTTACGTGCCCAGCTTTAACTGTTTGATCAAATTCCCTTTCAGGACAAAAAACAAAGTTTTGTTCTTTCCCTTTTATGACTGCAAGGAAGACTTAAAGACACAATTCTGAAACAAACATAACCGTCCTTCTGAACTACGGAAAAACTCAGAATTCTGCAAAGCTTTTCCTCACTCTAGCCCATCTTAAGAGCAATTGTTGTATCGCTGGTCTCACAGGTGATGAAAACTGTCAGGACTCTGGTCTAATCTGCCTCTGCTTCAGTGGGAGATTCTGCAACCTCATCCGCTTTTTGTTTCATTTCTTTACGAGGATAAGATCACAAATACGGTCCTGTATTGCACACACCCACACGATGTGCCCATAGAGACTGGTGCAGATACAGTCCTCCATTCCAGACAGAGGGCTAACATCTCCTTGGTTTCACTGCAGTTTTAAAGACTTCAAGACTATTCCAAGTTCCTTCAGGCAGAAAATGCTAAAGCCTGCTGATTCCTGTCCTGTCCTTGCAAGTCAGTAACAGCACTAAAAAAAAGATAAGGTCTCAGAATTATAGTTTCTACCATGTTGTCAGTCCTGTAAGTACTTTCTGAGTTTCTCTTTCAGTTCCTTACTAGTAATTTGTTGAAAAGATGTAGTAACTCCTTTCACTGCTGCAAACCACTGTTGTCCAAGGATCTTGGAAATGTCTGGATAGTTTCCACATCAAGATACCAGAATTACACAACTCTTCCAGCTTCTTAATTAGAGCCTGTTACTTACTGCATTGTATTTAGCTGCCTTTGGAAATTCATTCACAAGGTCAAATGCCCAGACCTCTTCAATACAATATAAAACATTCCCCTGCACCCTGATTAGTTTGTGCCACACAGCATGAACACATTGTTTAATACAAGGAGGAAATTATGCAATTAGCAGCATAAACATGTCCCCCTTTCTGAATCATATTTAAATAAATCAGTGTTGCTATAGTGTTTTATTACATTAAAAACTGAGTGTCATTTGCAGTGCAAATGGCCAGGCCTTCTCAGAAAAATAGATTGGGATAAACAGGCGATGAATACACTTGGAAAAAAGGGTTAACATCTGTGCTCTTTTATTCTGCATACACAGTACAAGCTACTGTTTTCATGAGGGCTAAACCTCTATTGGCTTGATTTTAATAACTTATAGCTATCCTTCTGTAAATGGTTTTTGTCAGATCCTGTTTTTCAGGTGGGTCCCTGAAAAGAAAACATGTGGAGTTTGAACCAGGTCACTCAGGAATAGAAGAACAGTAGCTGGGAGGGCAAGGAACAAGATCCGTGTGTTAGCAGCCTTTCACTGCACCAAGCTGACACACTCCAGGCTCTGCTGTGTGATTAGCACAGGGCAGACTGGGCTGCTCCTTTAGGGAGATGATAGAGAAGGGGACGGAAGTCCCCAGGTATTGATATAACCTATTTTTACATATGCCTTAAACATAGGTAAAGAAATCTTATCCTCAATCAAGACAACACCAAAATTACCATTGGTCTCAAGTAAAATCTTGGTTCACTGAAGTGATGAAATGAAAGCTGAGAATTCAGTTCAAAACCTCTGCTTCAAGAAGGTAAGACAATTTCCCTACACTATTACAGCAAATAGATGCGAGTCCCTCTTCATGTCTCACATGAAACTGAAGAACTGCTCCCCTCTCAGCTGGCTACCTCCAGGCAGGGAAGTTTCTGAGCATCCCCAGACTGGCTGTTAAAGCTGTGGCCTACACTGGCACCAGACTCTCCTGCTTATCCCAGGGAACCAGAAATGCATGTTCTGCTGTCCATTCCTCTTGAGTCCCTTATCCAGTCTTCCATTCCTGCATCTGACCTAGCTGACAGCAGGAAAGACAGCTAACGCGCAGTGTGGAAAGGATGCCTCTTCCAAAATGCTTGGCTTCCAAGAAGTCTTTGAGAAATGATTCAGCTGAAAAGTATCACTAATGTCTTATCTGGGAATTTAACAGACTGCTTCAGAAAGCAAATATCAATGTATCCCTTCTTGTTATGACCATCCTTAGAGACATATGGCTTTCTAAGCCTATCACTTAATTGCTGATGAGAACCACTGACAGAAAACAATCAACTGCATTTTGACAGAAATATAAATCAGTCTACAGACTATATATTCAATTAACTCAATTAATTATACTCAAATAATTTACTACTGCTTGTAAAAGCTTAGCATGCAGTGGGGCCATGCAGCTGAACAGAAGATACAACTCACTCCTTTAGCTGCAAAAGCTACTCAGGCCTCTCTTCTGTTTGTGTAGATGCATGGTAGAAGTGGGTGAGTAGGTAAAGGTAGGGAACAGTGATATCCCTCCCACCTCCAAACTTTGTTCCTATTACAACAGCCCCTCTCTACCAGGATTTAGCTGTTGAACTCCTATCTAAAGCACAAGGCCTGGTTAAACGCACATAGCAGTGCCCAGGAAATAAACATTCAGAGTAAGATCACTGTATCCTGTTCTCACTCTGAAGAGTGTTTGATGTCACGAGGATGCTGAACTGCATCTGAGATGTTAGTGGGAGGATAAAACTCTTCACATCAGTGTCATGTCCCACCTCCGCCCAAGAATTTCAAAGGTTAAGCAATATCAAAAGAAATCAAAACAAGAGCATTTGGAGTCTCAGCCACAGGGTACTCCTTTATCTAAGCTAGTCTCACTCATCAGATGATATCTCAGAAAGAGAAGCATGACAGAGCAAAGCAAAACAGTGGAACTGAATCCCAAAGACACAATTTTTCTAGTAATCTCAGAAACTACAGTATGTCAAGATCCTTTAAAATGTTTCCTTTAGTTTCTCCTCCCCACTACCTTTAATAAAATATGTCTTAGTTTACTTTAAAATAATAATGAAGACTGTTTTCCTTCAAGAGTGGCCATTTGGGTGTCACTTACTCAACATCAGAAATAAAGCCAGCTGGTACACCTGTTATTGCCATCCTCAGATTAAAGGTTAAAAGCAGAATTAGAGATCTCCTTTTACCCACATTTACCTTTAACTCCAGACAAGGTACAGACAAGGATTCAGTCTTAGATTTCACTCACAAATGCAAGAAACTCACAAATTAAATCAGCAGTGCTCTGTCAAGGCAGTGCCTGAAGAGAAAAGATTTGAACACTTCCTCACCTCTGGAGAACATCTACCTAGCACATTATCTCAAAAGCTTTACGGTTCATCTGTTACACATTTGACAGATAGCATATGCTGTACACCAAGCTTTCAAAGTATAAGCATAATCTTAGTAATAGCATCTTCAACAAACAACTAAAACCAATTGCCTCAAGGGAAATATAAAAAAAAAAGAGAGAGAGAGAAAACAGCACCAGTCAGCCTCTGAAGCTAAGCTGCCTGATGCCAGATTTGGATGGAAACAGAGCTCTGCAAAACAATTAAAAGAGATGCACTTAAAATCTAACATGTCACAAAGTCAAATTTTAAGTGATGTGATGCACAAAATATTTGCTATATAATGCAGCATTTAGTGTCTCAGCACTCCCTGGTACAGTGAACACACACAGGACTGTGACAGGATGGTCCCATGGCTAAAGTAAAGTCAATATTCAACCCTAAGATAGAAACACATCTACATTTATGGTAAGGTTACAGTGATTGGCTGTAGAAGCCACCAGGCATCCAGCCAATTTGCTTTTCCAGTCTAAGGAAATGCTCAGTTTGTTTGAAAAATGATTTTTTTTTCCCCTGCTGTAAAGAATGCATTGACGTCATCAAACTGGGTTTGTCGAACAAAAGCATGGATTCAGGGTTGTGCCAGGAAGTTGAATTATGAGAAAAAGGACATATGCCTGTTTCAGTTTTCTTTTAGAGTGACAGGTCTGTGCCCAGTTCTCCTTTATCACCTTCTCCAGATAAGAACTGCTGGAGGGAAAAAGTGACTTGGTACGAGTTCCAGTTTCCACTCTGTTTTGATCTAGTCTGGGTTATTTTTTTCCCCTATGTTTTCCTGCTAGCCTGGGTTTTTTTAGGTAAACACTAGCATCTATGGCTACATAAGCAGATGTATCAGACCTGTATTACTTCTAAAAGAAACATGGTGCATGTCAGAACTTCCTTTTCCGAATTGACGTAATGCCAAGCAGCACCCTTACAAAAAAACCCACAGAGTCCTCATAAACCTCTGTGATCACACCCAGCTTTCCCACTCCTATGCTGCCATATCAGCTTCTCCACACACAAAACAGGGGGTTTGGGCCAACACAGTTTTTTGCTGCCACATAATGTGACCAAGAACCCTTCACTATACCACAAACCCAGGTGATTAAAGGTATTATGAAAGAAGGGAGAAGGGTAACCTCCAATTCTGGCCATATCATACCAAAACAAAGGAGCCAATAGTTACAGTGGTTACAAATCTTTTCCGGTCTACAAGGGGAGAGGCAAAACAGAAAAGCAAAATAAACCAAAAGGCAGGGAGAAACTGAAACAAAAAATAAACAAAAACAAAATTATTAAGTGTTTGAGCTTTATGTCCCTTCCCTTTAAACTTCCAAGTACTTAAAAGCATGAATCACATAACAAAATATATCATTTTAAATATCCCTAAAACATATGTTGTGCATTCTCTCCTATTTCCCTCCTTTTCCAGACAAATCAAATTGCCCAAATACAAAAGTTGTGTACCCTAAATCACATTTTAAGGCAAATTTACTGCCTACTAAAAGACCGAGGACTAAGTCAATATAAAAAAGAAAAGAAAATGCAAAGTTAACAGGAAGACAAATGTAGTGGCAGCTCTTAACAGCTCCCACATTTATTATATTAAGTTATCCCAGTGTAAGTTTTCTGTGCAACAATAATCTTCTAATGTGTATTTTCGATCAAAGAAGAATTTAAGTTTGATGGAACTATTTTGGTTAAGTTATACTACATTAATCTAATTGCTCAATCTTAGTACAAAAGAACTGCTAAAAATCACCAATATGCCAAAACAAATGTAAACTAAATATTAAAAAAAAAAAAAAAAATCTCTAAACTTAACAGAGAAACAATTAGCAGAAAGCAAGTTAGACCTTATAATTCCTCCCCTGTTATTTTCCTTATGAAATATAAATATGGATTCAACATTCTGAGATGAGACCAATACAACACTCTGGGCCCTCAATTATGTTTTACTGCACCTTGAAAAATTTTTGTATCTCTGGAGAGTCTAGTTATGAGAATTAACTTTCTCAAAAAACTTAGCAACTCATACTGTTGTAATTCCCTAAAAGTCAGTCTCTAGGTGAAAGGAGGTTTTTGGAGAGGGAAGAAAAGTTTTGGTCCCAGCTAAGGCATGAATACAGACTGCAACTCAGCAACTCTAAAAGCCAGAATACTTCAATCATGTGTATCCAAAATCATTCCTTGGCTGTTTTTGCAGCTATCTTGAACAGACTTTCCTATGGCCAGCATACATAAGTAAACACAGAACGACAATAACCAGGGAGGGGAAAAAAAAAATCAAACCAGCACAGTAAAAAATAAATAAGTGAATAAATTAAAAGTCACTTTAATCCCAGAACTTTGCAGTTTTAAAGGTGGAATTGCAAAAGAGCTAAAAAGTGTGTTAACTCTTCCTCCGGTTCGATCTCGACCCAGTCTGACCTCTCTTCCCATGTTAAGAGAAGCACAAGGCCATCTGCTGGCGAGAGAAATACCGCAGCGTTTGCACTGCTTAGCATGCCTCCGCTGATACCTGAATTGAGCTTTAGATGAAAGCTGAGTAAAGAAAAAAAGTCAATGCTACAACTTTTACCAGCCAAAAAAAAAAAAAAAAATATGCTACAACACAAAGAACAAAGATAACATTGGCTTTCTAGTGCTCACTAATACCAACTCAGGGTAGTCAAGCAACAAACAAAAAATCATCCAAACCCATTTCTCTTTCTTCATTATATAGATAAAAAGTCCACACAACTACAGTTATTAACTACATAGGATATGACTTCAAGTCACATGCAGACACTGTTGTCTTGACATGGATGTGGTGGCTTCTCAAATGTCTCAAAGCTCCCTACCAAGACAAAAACACTCCACCGCAAAACAGCTACATGCACACAGTCATCACACCCCCGGGGGAGCAGGGAGGAGTGGAAACCACATGCACCTAAAAGACATTAGCTACAATAGCAGAATATACTGGATCATTAGAGCAAGAGGCACACCGAGGTGCTAATCCAATGCTAAGCAATGCCTGCTGAGGGCCCAGTCACATACGGTTTTGATTTTAGGACAAAACATAATCCCCCAAGTGATGAATTTGGAAATAATTCTACCAAGCTTTCTGCTGCAGCAACCATCCAGATCCGAACAACGTAGTTTGCAGTCTCTACTCCACGCCTACCCCCACTCAAACTTCCGCTAAAATTCGCAGTACACACAGATTTGGGTTTGCCCAGTGGGAACTACAGACATATAAACCAGGCACTACACCCCAGAGAGATGCCTCTCCTTTGTTATATTCCATACTGCCATTGGGAAGGCAGAAAGTTGATTATTCAAGGATACTCCAAAGGCAGCATCTCTGCAAATGTGTCAGCAGCACATTTCAATTTATCCGGAAGTGGTTTGAAATATCTAAAACGGCAACTATTTTTGTTGATGTTATGAACCCAGCTTATCTGTATGGCAGCTAAGAACCATGCTGGCTGAAAAGCTGAAGGGTTTCTGAAAATCTGAGTCATAAACCACTGAAAAATGGTGTTTAAAATGGAAACACCAGCTCAATTGCAACCATGTCTTCCCAAGGCAACAGCATCGTGTCAAAACCTGAAAGATCAAAACACATATTGATAACTGTCACTTTAATTCTAACTCTACAAAAGCGGCAAAACTAGCAGCGTTTCAAAACACTGAAAGCTTGCAGAGAAAACACAAGTGACTGGAAATAGCTACAAAATGTCACAGACTTGAGCAATCCTCTCAACAGGACAGCAAAGGGCAGTATCTTCTGCTGCAGCGAGCTCAGCCTGTTCTGAGCTACTGCTCCACTCCTAACAATTCGGGACTCCCTACCCCAAACCTGTCCTTGACATACTGCAAAAGCAGAGTTTCTACCCTCGGTGGGGAGACAATTGGTCAGTGCAGCAGCTGAAGAACATGACTCAAATGCCTCGTTCCCAGCCCAGAGTTCGTTGGCTTCGTGACCTCGGGGCCATGCTTGGCATTCACAAGCTGCTGAGTGGGTGTCCCCGATAGAACACGCGCGATCCCCGCGGGGAGCGCAGAGCCCAGGACACCCAAGACGAGCCGCCTTGCCCTCGCCTCCGTATCACGGCGAGAGCTGGGCGTTGAGCGCGGGGCTGGCCGTGCCGTGCCGTGCCGTGCCGTGCTGTGCTGTGCCTGCCGGCTCACCCGGCCGTGGCAGCCCCGGCTCGGGGCCACTTCAACGTGCCGGACACCTGCAGTGAGCGACAGCGCTGCCCGCTACCACTGCCGGCCCCTCCACACAGCCCAGCCCCCCGCCGGGCCGTGCTGGGATGGGCCGGGCCGTCTTTGCCAGCAGGGGAGGAGGAGCCGCGGTGGGCAGGGCGCGGGCAGGGCCGGCAGCTGTGCGGGGACGGACGGACTTCGCTTTGCCGGAAGGTGCGTGACAGCGCTGGGCAGCGACAGAATGGCCCAGGAGATCCTTCTCCTGCTCCTCGTAAGTGTTGGCCCGAGCGGGGGAGCGGGGCGGCGGGACCAGCCCCTGCCGGGGACAGCGGGGCCGGGAGGGGAGGAGACGGGACGAGCGGGAAGCGTCGGGCGGGAAGCGCTGCCCCGTTGCTAATCGCCGGCGGCCGCGACAGAGTTCTTTCCGAGATTTCAGCTAGTTCGTTTAGGCGATGCTTTATAGGGGGGAAAAAATCCACTTTCAAGCTCAGGCGCTTTATGATTTTACAGCCAGTTGTGAGAGTGCAGGGTGAAGAGAAGTGGGTGTTGTGGAAGAGCAAAGGGAGGAAAAGGGGGATGGACACAGGTGGCTGTCTGGGACACCGAGTCGTGTGCTGTAGGAGCGGGGAGCCCAGTTACAGCCGTCGCTGGCCTCTGTTCGCAGCCGCCCGCACTGGCCCGGCAGGTCGAGCGTCCCCGCAGTGCCAGCACGGTGAGACCCGGCACCTGCCCGGGCTAAAGCCGCCTTAGTGTGAGCTGACTTGCACTGCTCCTCAGGGCATCCGTAACAAAGCGAGCTGATAAAGCAACATAAAAGCAAATACACGTAGTGGAGGGGACTTTGAAACAATATGGCACTGGCCCAGGAGAAACTAGAGGAATAGTCCAAGTCCGTTGGCATGGTGTGCAGCATTACTGGAAGCAATGGGGCAGGGCCTTTGCCTCCTGCCTGAATCATCCCCTGTGCACATAGTATGCGTCCCTGCTTCAGAACTTCGGGACTGTGTCTCACGCTCATTGTTACCTTCCAAGTTACTCATAAGTTACTCACAAGTTACCTTCACAAACATCCATTTTGAAGGGCTGCTGTGAACAGGAAGGGCAAGGCAGTGAGTCTGCACCCAGCATAGGGATCTCCACTGGTACAGGTGCATTACACCAAAGAGATGTAGTGACAGCAAGCTCCAGGTAAGGAGACCTGGACACACCCTGGCTCAGCCCTGAGGCAGCCCTGCACCCAGAGCCCAGAGGTGGCATAGTGGGGATGAGGCAGGTGAGCCCAGCTGTATAGCACAGCCACCCCCTGCCTGGAAGTGTGGATGCAGTACATATTGCTTCCCCAGTCACAATTCTCACCTGTTTCAGAGACAACTCACTTGAGCTGACATTCAGAGTCTCTTCAGAGTGTGATGACTTTGCTAATGAACACAGTTTGCTTTGTGGTTTGTCAGGTTAAGATCAAGTCTTGATGTACAAACCACTTAAATTCTGATCTGTTTTACTATGCAACAGGTAGTAAACTATTTAAAGTGTTTCCAAGAGTTCCAGCCTTGCCACTGCACAAGTCATAATTACAAAGAAGGGTTTTCATCTGCTGACAGAAGTGTGTGTTATCTGTTCTTCTACAGGAGCAGCAAACTATTGGCAGAAATATCAGTCTAGCTCACTGTGTTGGAACTATTCAGAATAGATATTAAGATTAATACTTTCTCTTATCACACTGCTCCCAGAGAATATATAATTTATATTTTTATTTTCCAATTATTTCTGAATTGCAGTATCACTTAGAAAGACTGTGACACTCCTATATACGTTCTAATTTTTAATTTATTTTTTTTAATTGGCATGTTGTTCCACTACTTATAAATCAGTAAACCTGGTTAGAATTTGGCATATTATTTTGGTTAAACCAGAACATGAAAGCACTTTATTGAATGAGACTTCAATTTTGCAAGGAGCTCCATGCTGCACTAAAGCTGCAGGGATAGTCATGCAAAAATAGCAGTGGTCTATGTAGTTAGAAAACGTCTAAATTCTTCCTGTAAAAAGAGCCTCTACATACTACTGAGACACATACTCTAAAGGAACAAGCCATGTGAAGACAGTGAAGTGATATCTAAATATTTTATGTATAGTATTTTTCATCTGATATGACTACAGAGAAGACAGTTTTCTAAGATATACTTTTGAAAATAAAACTCCTGCTTTACTGCACTGATCCTTCTTATTTCTTGAAGAACTAATGCACGCATTTACACGTAAATGCATAAACAGCCATAAAATGACGGGAAGGTGGCCCCAGTTCTGGAAACATGTCTGTGCATGTTTCCACAGCTAACTGCCTTTATCTTTGTGGTAACTCACTGAATGAACAGAAAGTGACAATAAGAAAACCATATTGTTTACAAAAGGAAGAGGGGAAGAGTTGCTGAGTTTCTGCATTTTCCAGCTTTTGTTCATCCTTAACCAAAACATCATCAAAGTGAGGTGAGAGCTGTTAATATTGCTCTCCCAAGTTTTTTTATGAGGTGTTCAATAGTACAGTGCTCCTGAAAAACAAAATTAAAAAACAAAACACAACAAAATAACCAACCACACAACTCCCAGCCCCAGTATATTGCTGTAATTTGCACGCAAGTCAGATGAGATGTGAAATAGTAGTGGATTGAATTTGAACAACAACTGTTTTAAGAAGCTGGACAGTAGCTGAGGCTTCATGCTTTCACACGCACTTCCTTGAAGTACACATGTATCTTCCTTGAATTGTAAAAAGATCAGGATGCTTCTAGTTGTGGGGAAATACCAACTTGCATTGCTGGGCTTCAGAAAATGGAAACAGATTCTTTTTGTCCTGCTCATAAAAGATTTTAGAATGTGGAATACTATTTTTAGAGGTTATTTTGGTGCTAATTATGAACTTCAGTCTTGGTAGTAGAAAAATATAAAGAGTTGGAGGAAAAATGATACTGGAGATTTTTTGAAGCAGAAATTATTTTTCATAGTGAAAGAACTGAAGTAGAGAATCCTCGTAACATTACTCTTGGAGTAAAATTATTCTTGAAAAAGCCATCCTGACAGACTTAATACAAGGGAGACTAATTACAGAGAAAATTATATTAAAATGGAACTAACTTTAGCAACCCAACTTCTACTGGGCAAAAAAAGAATGAAAAATCCCCCCCTCCCTCTTTTTTTTTAACACTTAGAAAGCCCCGATGAGCTCATGCACCTTGCTTCATGTAACACATGGAGTGGAAAAAGAAAGGCCACTGACTTGTAAAGACATTCAGCCTTCTCATTCTTCGACATCTATGGATTAGAAATGGGAGAAACTCTTTGCTAAAAATAAAATAGATTATCAAGATCACAGGAGAACACAGAGACAATTCTTTTTCTTAGGGTTAACATTGTAAAGTTTTAAAAAGTCCTGTATGCAAATTACATGTTCACACACTTTGAAAAATGAGATTACATGCCTATGCCTGCAGAAGCTTTTCAGTTGAAGTAGATGACATGTTTTGAAGAATACTCTGATAAAGGAACAGTTGGAGGCCTGAAAATCCGAAAATTTCATGAATATTCAAAGAAACTAAATTTCTTATCACTCTGCTCTTGCAATGCAGATGAAAACAGGTTTTATATATCTCCTTAGCAAATACTTGTTGGCATTTTGGAGAACTCAGTTGGAATGAAGGAGAGGGAGCAGGTAGAAAACTCTCTTCATTGCCTGGACATTGCAAATGGAGAGCAACCAGACAATTTGAGTTCATATGATAATTTTTATGGATTCTGCTAAGGTTAGATGTCCCTGACAGATTGATCTTCTTCCCATTGACTGCTTAGTTCAGTCCAAGTCTTCAGTTTAGATATGAAAACTGCTTTTTTTCAGGTTAACATGAAAGAGTTAAAAAGAGAGCCTCTATGAGTCATTTTAGGCTTAGAAAATACAGCTGCTCCTTGAGTGTACAGATCATAAGAAAACACCTATAACCCCTGCCTGTATAAAACCCCCTAAAGTGCTTCCTTTCTGATGTTAGTGTTACTGCTCAGTGACAACAACAAAAAACAAAGCAACTGAGGTGTGTGTAGGAAGCCAAATGACTATTGACTCTTTTTTTTTTATATAGAAGACACACCAAAATTTTTATATAGCAAATGGTTTGCCTTTAAGCTGGTGCAAATCCAGGAGGAGAAAAAAAGTTTGAAAAAAGTAAGGTGTTGCTTTGAAAAAAATCTCCATAGTTTTGTCATTATTTCTTCTACAGGAAGATGTCCCTGTGAGCAGAACCAGTGTAGGTGTTTGGTGCTGCCTAAGTTCAGATTCTGAGAAGTGACCCCCCCCACTTCTTGTAAGTGTACCTGGAAGTTCATCTCCGTGAGCAGGAGCAAGGGCTTCCATCTAAAAGTGGTGTGTTTCTATAGCCCCTCACTGTACCAGCATAGCTCATTTGTATAAAAGCATAAACAAGAGGCAGAGAGGTTTTTTCATGTGAGAGAAGATGTATATCTACACACACCGTATTTACACACCAAAAAATCAGCTAAGTTTTACTGATAATAGTAATTTAGAAAGATGGTTCCTTCCCTTTCGTTATATTCCATTTTCTGCACGACTCTCCGGACATTTTCTTCCTACTGCTTTAGGGAAAGTCAAAGCAGAAAGGTTATACATTGCTGACTACCTTTTAGTAACTGTTTTTTAATTGGACTTTCTAACCCAGTATTTAGTAAGATGGTTCTCCCAGGCAAAGGGAAAACAAATTGCACTAATTTGACATATCCCCTGGAAAGCTTCTGTTAAGGCCTTACATTGACCTTTTAACATCATTACACTGAATTCGGAGAAAAGCACCCTGAAAGCTCTGACAACAAAGGAAGAGAGGCCATGGAGCAGGGGAAGTGATGGGCATCCATACCCACAGTTGCTCAAGTGCTAAGCTGCTCTTTTAGCTGCTAAAGCTTTTTCTCTAGGTGCAAAGAAAGATCTTTTTAATTTCAGCCTAGTAACTAATATTATATACATAAACAGATGACTTCTAAGGAACTAAAATGCTTTCCACTTTCCCATGTCTGAATAGACTAGGGGATCAAAAGAAGTGGCTATTTGTAGAATTAGCAGTCAACAGTCATATTGGTTACATCAGTTAATTAGCAACAGATAACACTTCCTTGACTTGAAAGTCCAGTTTGATATCCAAATCAATTTTTCAGTAAGTCAACATAAAGAGTTTTCTGCATCTAGCTAAAGTTATGGTCAGCATTCAGGCAGTACATAACTCCATTTTACAGATATCTTGTATTTATTACATACAGAGTATATACAGAATTCCCCAGAAACTATTGCTGAGAGGAAGGCAAACTATAGCAGATTTATCCTTTTCATTTTCCCATCTTTCTTCAAAATAGACCAAAAAAAAAGAAATATACCAAAACCAAAAATCAACAAAAAACCCTAGGCACTATGCACTTTAACTTGATAGTGCATTCAGAGAAATTCAGGGAAATGGATCTGTTGTGAATTAGTTTGAAAAGCAGGTGGTGGTAGGGTGGCTTAAAGTCTAATATGTGTCCCCATTGTCCATTAAATCTTCTAGAGTAATGAACAGTTTTAATAAGCAGGTGAATATCAATACATTCAGCTATAGAGTAACACTACTGATGTGACCGCTACTATTAAAACACACCAACAGTACTTGACAGGTTTTTTCCTAATTTGCTGTTTTTCTCTCCTAGGTGGCTGCCTTAATTATTGAAGCACAGTGCAAAAATGATACTGAAGCTCTAATGCACATACTGTACAATGGGAGGATCATTGCCAGGAGGGAAATTAAGTGTAACCAAGATGAATACTATTTAGATGGTCAGTGTTGTAAGAAATGTAAAAGTGGTGAGTATCATGGTAAGACTGTGTTGAGAAGTCATTAACAGCAGAAACGACAGCATGCGCAATTGCTTTGTGCTGGGATAAGTGGCATGAGGTGGTTTTCTGGATGCAATGCTTCATTCTAGCTGTATCTTTCTCTGTTACAGAGCATGAGCCACTTCAAAAGTATTTCTTGAGCTCAGTGAACCAATAACTTCTCACTACAGATAGTAGTTCTCACATAGCATGCTTGTTACAGAAGAGCCAAAAACTAAATACACATATTTGAAAGAGGTTAAAAACTGAAACCACATGCTTTTGCCCACAAGATTCCATGTATTCATAGGTGTTCCAATTTTGCATGTACATTTTTGTTTGGTGTGTTCCTCAAACTTAAATTGGAGGAAAAGGGGGCGTAATCAGATCTTATGTATATTATATTCCTGAAGTGCATATACATATGTGTAAAGAATACAGATTCCATATTTGGAATCAAAAAGTATTAGGGATTAAAAATAAAATTTTGATATAAGTCTTAGAGCTGGTGACTTCTGTACATATTCTTGTTTTTCTGTCTCTACAGGTTTTGTTAAGGGTATCACGTGTCCAACAGATATTAGCAAACACTGTATTCCATGTGAACGTGGAAAGGAGTTCATAGATCACCTCAATGATTTGGGCAAGTGTAAGAGATGCTCTTCATGTGACAGTGTATTTGGTATGTCAGCTTTTACAATGACTCTTCTTTGACACAAGATTTCACTGAAAAGTCTCCACAATCCCTGAATAGTGGGTAACATGCAGATTCAGAACTTTTAGTGATAGAACATGAATGAATGCATGAGAACATCATAAGTTTATCTTCCAGTTTCCTTTCATTAAGCACAAAGTGGGAAGAAGCATAGTAGGTCCATTATTTCTCATTTTACCTGCCCTTTGCTCAGCCAAAGTCTTTGTAAAAAAACTGGTTAGAGGAAAGGAAGAGAAGCTCTCCCACTTCTTTGCTCCCTATTTAAAAAAGGGGTGTAAGAGGTAATAATGGGAGAATACCTAATGGTTTCTTTTGTAGTCTTTCATATAATTAATTATTTAATAATTGCTGGAGCTGATAGGTTGTTGTCTTTCATACGTTCAAGAGGCTGTGTGGGATATTGGGTCAAATTATGAAACTGAGGCATGTCCTACTGGGTTAGACCAGTGGCCCGCCTACCACAGTGTTTGCGTTCAGCAGAGGAGGCAAGAAGTGCTATTTAGAGATAACAAAAGCAAACCTGTATATTTTCTGTTTTCTGTTCCCTACAAAGTCTATCAGCATCCACAGCTATGCAAAAGAACTTCAGAAGATCAATCCCTAGGTAGTCATTTTAGTGTCTATTTATGAACCTAGTGCATGAACCTGGTAGGTGACACCAGGTTCCAGAAATTCACTACCTGTTGCATAAATACCCATCCCAGATTTATTTTTTTTCAGTCCATTAAATGTATCTCCTGCCAATTCCAGCAGGTGTCCTGCAGATCTAGTATGCTTGGATTTAGGGAATGATAATTCCTCATTCCTCATACCCAGAATCAACTGTAGTGAGTGTAGAGACAGCTCTTAAATCAGATCTCAGATCACCTACTGGAATATCAATCTCTAGTGCTCTCTCCTTCCTGTAGAACCTCAATATGGATAGAAAATTTTTCTCTTATTTGCTTCTATAAATGAGAATTTTTGCATGGGTTGTAAGGCTGGCTAGAGCAAAACAATTCTGTAGTTCGTACAGAGCCACAAAGGACTATGTTATTTAAACTGAAGGGAGGAAAAGGTTGATGGAATGGATAGTTGCAATATTCCATAGTAAATAATCTAGTTGAAGTCAGTAGAAGACAAGAGGCAAGAAAAAATTACTTTTGAAGTTCCATGAAAACTATTCTTAAGATCATTCATGTTTGCTATTTCCATGAGTTGCTTCAGGACTAGTTTCACAGTAGAGCTTCATCAAATTTTGAAAGATAACATAGTTTCCCATTATAGCAGGCCACTGAATGTAGTAATTAAAAAAAGTATTCTATTTTCATATGCCTAAGAAAATAGCTTCATAGTAGATAGATACAGTAATTTTTAATGCAGAAATATTTTAAAGTATATTTACAGTAATTTTAATGAATTTTAATGCAGATGGAAATGGCATCATCATATACACTGAGGATAGGAGAAAATTTATTCATTTGTTTGATACTTAAGCAGAATACTTAACATGAATATGTTAGCTAAAAAGAGCAAGTGGAGTTCTTCATCGTTGGAGGTCCTCAAGAAAAGATAGAACTTATTGTCTGTCAGGGAGAGTAAAGAACCCATCTTCAACATTAAGTGGGGAGATGGGCGACATGTTTTTCTTGAGTTTCCTTCTACTACTGAATGGGAAAAAGAAGCTGGGATTTGGCAGTGCCAAATGAGTCCTCTTCTGGAAAGACCTTTACCGTGTGATCAGTTGTCTGAGCTCTCGGCCAGCAGAGGTCTCTCTGCCACCTCCGTATTCCCAGCGCTCTGGCACCTCAGTTCCCTATAAAAGCTGTGCATGTGTATTCTAAAGTTAAGCCTCGACAGCGCCAGCAGTGGTAGAGCTAACAGCATGTAAGTCTGAGGACAAGAACTTGTGAGCAGAAGCCTGCTTTTTTCAACTAATACGCTTTGATAAATTTATTTTAGGTTTGGTGGTTGCAAAGAACTGTACCCCAGAATCAGACACGGAATGTGCCTGTGCAAAGAACCATTTTTGCAATTCTTCTCTACCATGTAGCCATTGCAATCCATGTACTGTGTAAGTTTATGGCTTCATCACTACCTATGAAATAGTTAATATCATATGTTATCATGCCTTTTCCCAGCGAGTTCAAGACAGAGGCTAAGATATTCTATAACGTAAGGGAAAGCATACTAGTTTTCCTTTGCACCCATGGTGATATAGTTCAGTCAACTTAATTTGCATCCATGGAAGCTTTCCAAAGGCATGCAGAAAAACTTATATATCCCCGAGTCTGTATATGCTTCCAAAAAATGTAATAAAGTATCTGAGCTTTCCTGTTGTCTTTGTGTGCTCCATTGTTACATTCAGAAAATAATTGCACACCTTTTCACACTCCCGCACCTTACCATTCTTTTTTATACCTATTAATTTCTAAACTCCAAGATCTTAATATATGAAATATTTAGCTGATAAAAAGTGTTAGAAGGTTTTGATTTTTTCTCTTAACAGTTTATAAAGAGAGGGGAAAAATCCTATAATAATTTTTGTTCATGTTTTCTGCAGATGTGAAAGTGGCGTAATTGAAAAACAATGTACTTCAACTTTAGACACTGTTTGTGGGAAAAAAGGTAACATTTTTAAACATCTGCTGTGTTTTGAAATGCTATTGCTTTGTACCGTCTACATGCTGATCTGAAGTGAATCCTGACAGCTAAGGGCATGATACCTACTGGGCCCTGTACTGACCTGTGGAGTATGACTTTGCCTTGATCACTGTGCAGACCTAGGAGCTATTACTCTTTTTTAGGGGCAACTTGTGATAGGTATGCCTTTAACTGAGAGGTAACTTTGCCATCAGGAAACAACAGGAAGGCATTTAAAGTCTGATGCAGTCATGTTTAAAATTTAGCATGTGTTACTGTATTGCATTTCTTGAGTTAACTTTCATGTAAATTTTCCAATATTCCAACAGAAACAGGAGGGCCGTCGGTGGCCATTGCTGGGCTAGTTGTGCCAGCACTAGTAGCAATAGCTGGAGCAATATTCTGGTGTAAGTGATTCCCTATTCCTTATTCCTGTCATACTCTGAATAAGGTATTCAGCTGCTTACTCAGACGTAACTTTATATTCTTGGAGTCTAAAGGAGAGATATACTCTCCTGGATTTTAATTTGTTTGTTTGTTTGTTTCAGGGAAGAAAAAACAGAAGAGTCTTACAAACAAAGAGAACCTAAATGAAGTAGTCTTCAAAGCAGAAACTTCTTATGTAAGTATTGTTCTTACATCACAAAAAAAGCTTTATGCAAGGAACTCTATTCCATTTAAATTACACTGGGACTCCCCAAGCATGTATATGCCTCTCCTCTATGATATTAATGAAGTATATTTCACAATGAGAACTCTTTTGGGAGAAGTAAGAGAAACTCTGTATTATTTCTTCAGGATTTGTTAGTATGCTTCCTAAGTTCCATGACCAAAGTCAAAACTTCGTAAATCATCGGGCCTCCATTGACCTAGGGTACTTGTCCCCCTGCATAATTTTAGGCAATAGCAATTTTGAGGTGATTCCTCAAGCTTACGCAAGTCAAAAGAGGTCTGTCTGATCTGATCCCTTAGCAAATAAAAGGAGGGCAATCATGGAGAAAATTAAAAGAAAATTAAAGAAGTGTCATGAATTGTATTTATCCTCTTATTACAAAGTTAGCGTATTACAAAACTTGTTTCTACTCATTTCTCTCTTGCTTCTCTTTTCAGGAGAGTGTACCTCTCATAGACCCAGGTAAGAGACAAGTAATTTCTCAAAATTAGGAAAAAAAAAAGAGATACAGATATGTAATTCTTGCTAAAAAACAAACAAAAAATAAGGGTATTTTTGTGTAGACTTTGCTACTGTCCAGACCTGTCATTCTAGCACAACAGTAAACACTTACTAAAGAAATACCAGTTCATATTGTGCGCATTTAGTGGTATCATGACAGTTTTGCCTTAGGAGGAATTTCTATTGTATAGAGAGCAATTACTCATTGTCTACAGGTGAATTTCAGTTCTGCATGTGGACATGGACAGAAACACTGGGAGAAAGCAAGCTGCATTTCTAGAACCATAATTATGGTAAGGGAGTAGTCCCATGCACAGCAGTGGGATTGCAGAATCACAAATCTACATTAAGTTAAAGGGCAAGTCCATAGTAGTAATACATAATAGGAAAACAATATAAGCTCCAAGACCGTATCACAACAATAGACCTGTCCTGTTCCACGACCTCTCCCTCTATTTTGAGGAAAAGAGGTACATGTGGGGTGACCAGAGTTCAGTGACAGAGAAGGACAGAATAGGTTAAAGAGGGACCTGATACTCTATTTTAAGCAGTATAAAGCAGTATGGATGCAACCCTAAATCTTTGAAATACATAGCATTAAGTAGGAACATGTATAAATAAACCTACTATGTATTGTAAAAAACTACATATAAAACATACTGAGTCATGACTACCTGAAACTTAATCTGGCTTGGATAGGAGGAGTATCAACTCTGAGTGCAGGTGATAAAAGCCAGTAAGATATAAGTTCCAACTGCATTAATTTCCTTCTGTGCTCCTAGATGTTGACCTGAGCAGCCATGTTGCTGGTATTGTGGAGGAGATGACATTCCCAGAACTCGCAACATTTGTTCGTCATCACCGTGTTCCAGAACCTGCCATAGATCAAATTGTTCGGGATTGTCTTGGTGATACATCTGAACAGAAGATTAAGCTGTTTCGAGTCTGGTATCAAAGTCATGGGATGAAAGGAGCCTATGGAACCCTAATAAATGGCCTGAGACAGTTAAAAATGTGTGCCGCAGCTGATAAAATTGAGGAAAAACTGAAGGCAGCTGTTTCCAGCTCTCAGGAAGTGAGACAGTCTTATAATGATGACACTGAGCAAAGTAAAACCTGCACTCAAGAAAGTAGAAAGTCTTGCAATGGTAGTGCTGAGCTAAGTAAAACCTGTTCTGGTAGTTTGGAAGAGACAGCACAGAGTCATTTGAAAATTATTTCTAACTGAATTAGTATTTTTCTAATAATATAAGTAACAAAGCTTTAAAATGGCATTTTCATTGGCAGTTCTGCTTGACTCAAGGAAGTTACTATAGAACAAGGAATAATTACAATTTTTATAGCAGTATCTTTCCTTTAAAAAAATGTTTTTGCTTTTTTTGGTTATTAAGAACTGGAAGAACGTTTATGACATGTTTACTAAAAGGTACAATATAAGACTCCAGCTACAGGATTCACTACAAGAAGAAAAAAGCAGTCATTATTTGAAGAAAGGTCTTGTTTAATGTGTGGTCCTGCATTACTTAATCAATGAAGTGTTTTCTTACATTAAAACTGTGGGATGTTACATTTTTCGAAGTGAAAACTTTGGTGTTATGAGTCTACAAAGTATACCAGGAAGAATACTTGAGGAAGAAAAATTACCTAATATACACCTGATTAATTTGGAATAGGTGTTGATATATAGATTCTGTTTTGTGAATCTGTGAATTTACTCAAATGAGATTTCTACCTTGTATAAAAGAAGTATAAACAGAGGTCTGTTTGTGTGTATACAGAGTTTTGTATATATGTACATATAAAAATGCAAGTTTTCTATGCAAAAGCTCCCAATTCTTAGTAAAAATTGCTGGTTTTATTGTTCTCTGCAATGTTTGTAAGCATCTTCTAATGTTAAAAGCCTTCAAAGAAATAGAAGCTGAAGCAGCACAACAGAGCTATGATTTATGAAAGGCAACCTGTGGAAGGTATGAAGCTTTTCTAATTCAGAAACAGATAAAATGAAAACATATTTGTCATAAAAAAAATAAATCTGCATAATGCATGACTTCTGTCTTTCTGACCATGCAACATATAGACGTCATGTTTAGCTTTTCTTTTACTCTGGTTAGTAAATCACAGAAAGGGAGATAATAAAAAAAACACCTTATCTTTCTTCCATCCCAAAGTGCAGAGGACAGTTCCTAAATTCAAAGAACTGGCATAGTGCTGGCAGCTTTGCCATGAAGCCTTTCCCTCTCACACACCCATACGGGCAAAGTCTCAAAATCTTTCAACAGAACAGGAGACCTTGCTGAAAGGGTTGATTTTTCCAGGTCACACTGTAAGAAAGATGACTTTCTTTGGCTCTGCCATCAGTTACCTAGAGAAAATCTCCAACCAGTATCAAGACTCAGCCAAAACAGGACATGTGCCTGGGCTTGCTCCCACGTGCCAACCAGTGGGTGGGGTAGGGTCCCATGGCTGCCACCTGGCCCCAGGGTAAGGAAAGGGCAGGGCAGGACTGACTGCAGGGTGCCACAGGCTGGCACTTACACAACTGAGTGCCCACAGCCATACAGAGTTCCTCCAAAAGGCCACATTGCTGGAAGTGAGGTACCTGGGTTGGCAGTACATGGCCCTTAAAAACAGCTAGAAGTCTGTATGGCATCAAGCAGGAGCCTGAAAGGAAAGGCAGGACTTGGCTTAGCTTTAAACTCTAAATTTTTCACAGACTTGACCTGTTGAAGGTCTGAAAGGCACAGAGCATGTTTTGTTGACAAGTGCAGACCCAGTCTAGGTTGTATAGCTCTCAAGCAAGTACCACATAGATGTTAAGCATTCAGAAAAACCTTCCACCCCACTTTGGAGCCTCTTGCCTCTAACCTGTCTGCCTTTTCTAAGTGTCAGCTTGTCACTATTATGTTGACAAAATACCCACATTATTCTGCTTTTCAAAGAAAAATCTTCAGGCTGCTGCAGTCAGATGGTTTAATAGCCATGCATCAGACCTGTGCACCCATGAACTGATTAAAACTTAGCACTGTATAAATGACTTTGCATCTGTGGTACCTGTGCACAGATCTGACACACTGCAGAGGGAAGTGGAGGGGAGAGGAGGAGAGGGAGCTCCATGCTCTCACAAGCCCTGGTACCATGTCCCACCCAGGGAGGCATGATTGTACCTTAAAAGGTAGGTTGGCAGGTGCTTGACAAACTTTGGCTTCTGGCTTTATCTCTCAGAGGCAGCTGGCTAGCAGAAATTAAGGTAGTCCACCTCTCAGGGCTTCAGTTGATCAGTATAACCTATCTGAACTATGCAGATCTTAAAATGGAGGCAGTAAACCTCATAAATTTGTGGCAGTGAAATAAAATGAGATATTTTTCTTTCATCACACCGGAATTTCCCAACCTCAGTATAACGAGGATGGTTAAAAAAAAGTCCCTGAGCAATGAGTCACATTGTCTTTTGGAGACGTCTGCTGAATTCAGTCTGCCATTAACCCTGGTGGTTAGGATACATCATATTTCTTTCTTAACTGGAACACTGTGCATCAAATGAGAGGTTTGATTATACTGTGCAGTTGGCTTTACAAAGGAGTGCATATGTGTCTACATTGCAGTCAGCAGTGCACGGTAGAGCTTGATCAAGTTTAAAGTACCTGGACCAGGGACTGAAAGCAATTTAGTTCTGCTGACCTGCAATAACACGCTCAGCTTTCTACTGCCTTCTGGTTCAGATATGATTTTCAAACTAGGACTGCACAAACAAATCTCCTCTGTTTTATAGAAACCCAGCATCAGAAAAGCAAGTGAAAACTGAAACAGAAACTTGCCCAGGGAATGACTTGTCACATTTTGAAAAGCAGATTACAAAGGAGAAGCTCCCTCTTCAGGAAGCCAAGACTTTGCAAAACAATTGTATTTGTTATTTAAACAGTAAAACCAAAACAATTGTTATTTAAAAATAACTACAATAGAACAGGAACATAGAAATAAGAGGTCAGAGGGATGATCTTGCTTCAGTTCCCTGTGAATCGAAAGTGACCACATATGTGAGGGGTCTGTTCAAAAATTCCATGGGCTCTTCTGCTGTGCATACCCACTCCAGCTGCTCACCCGTGCTACAAACTGTAGAATAGTTCCTGCTGCCTTGCAATCAAACCAAACACCCATGAGATGACAGAAACAAGACGAATATTACAGTGTGGCACCAAAAGAACACAGGAATGGTTAAAGATAGCTCAAGAATACAGGGCTACTGCAATATGAAATGAATTGTTTTCAAAGTTATTCTGCAGGCTGCCAGTTATTGAAAAGATGTGTCTGAAAAATGAAGTGCTGAGTACAAAGAATCTGAAATGTTTCTGCACAGACAGCATGACAAGCATATTAAAGTGAGAGAGCTGTAAGGCTTATTTCCTGTATGGAGGAGAGGAAAGGAAAACAATACCAACAAATTCATGAGAAGAATAAAACTATTAGGAAAAGCTTTGGAGATTATAGACAATTTTCTTGTTTTGAGGAAAGATACAACCTCAAAACTCACATCCCTCTCTTACTGATTGTCAATAGTTTGATTCTGAATTCGAAAGGGAAGCTTACATTCCTCTTATCCCACTGCTAGCAAGAGCAAAAATACCCACTATGTGTATCTAGCCTCTAGTACAAAACCGCGGTTGAGAATGTGGGAACAATCACAGAACAACATATAGTCAGTGTTTTCTGAATAACTTTTTGGTGGTTTTTGTTCAAGTTCCTTTCCAAACTGAAAGAAAAGCTTCTAAGGCTTTTAGAGTGCTAGAGAGGCCTGTCCCCTGTCCCTGGCCATGATCAATCTCAAAGGGTCTTGGGGTTCAAGATCTGTTCCTAAGACATGAAGACAACACCTATTCCCTGTATTTTGAGGGTCAGGAGGGCAACTAAATTTATACCAGACAGTATCCCCTCATTTATCCTAGAATGGATAGTGGTCACTAAATAATTCAGTATTTTTGAACCTCTCAATCAAATCTCTTCAGACTCAAATTCCTTTAAACTTGATTAAACAACCACACTGGGTGGTGGTGGTTGTTGTTTTAGGGGAGCAGGATGTAGCAGGCAGAGCCTGCCTGGCTGTTTAGGGAGCACACGAAGCATTACAGACTGCCTTTGCCTGTCCCCGCTGGCAGGTGGCAGCCTGTCCCCGCGCAGTCCCACGCGTGACCCAGAGCGCACCCCGGGCTGGCTTAGCAAGGACCGACCGCCTGCCAGAGCTCCCTCCCCGCCACCGCCTCCCGCGGCGTCTTCCCAGGCCCTCAGGCTGGCTGGCTCTCAAGGGATGAATTATTCTCACGGGGAAACGAGCGCCAGCCTCAGACTGGCTTGACAAGGGCACGAGGCCTTGCTCTGGCAGAGCTGAGCTAGTGCCAGCTCTAGTTTTACGAGATCACTCAAGTCGTGCTCCACAAGGCTTAAAGCGATACCTACAATGTCATAAAATGCTGAGTGACAGCTTTTGAAACACTCCTCAGATTTGTGAATGAGCACAGCCTGACTTCCTTCAACTTGTTCTAGAATTAGGCAGCTCAAGAAGGTCCCACGCTGCCATGCCAAATCCACTGCAGCACAGCCAATCACTTGACATCACTAGTTTTAAATTTAATACCACACGGAAAAACTGTGTCATAACAACACTTCCAGGCTGCAAACAACTCTCTGAAATCTGGAATTGGCACTGTGACTGAAGTACGTGCAACAGTACCTGTGCCAACATGAACATGCATTGCAGTAAAGTTTTAATAATTATTCACAAAAAAAACCCTAATCAGTTGAGACTTAGACATTAACTTTGATTCTTACTTGTGCAACTGCCAAAATACCAATCAGGTGTTAGCAGTGACAGTGAAAGTCTAGGAAAGACAGGATGGCTGTCCTGAAGTTTGGCTCTCTGAAGGGTAGTCTTTGTATCACCATAATCAAGTGAAAAAGCAACTGGTGAAGCTGTGGGAGGAGAAGGGGTGGGTAGTAACAGCTTAAAGGCTTCCTGGAGGAACTGGATTATGAATAATACCCTTAATTACTACAACATGCTATTGTAGAGTCTTGTCTTCTTTCTTGTCCAGGCTCATAAGTTAGCCTATCATTTTAAATAACTATATATTAAATGCAGTTTTGACTTCTGTTCTAGCTACAGAAATGTTAGGAATAACCACTTCAGGAAGCTTATTGCCAAGATTTGTTTTAATCTTACAAAATCTATGGCTGTTGCTCCCATTAGAAAAACTGGAACAACTATGAGTGCTTGAAAATATATAATCCTGTACCACAAAACATCAGAGGTTGAAAAGTACCCCACGTGTTGCTTTGGGGTTTTTTTTGGTTTTTTGTTTTTGTTCTTGTTTTTGGTTTTGGTTTTGGTTTTTTTTGTTAGCTCCCTTTCACAAACAGCAAGCAAATTGGCAACTGGCATTGCAAGGTACACAGCTCCTTTACTGAGATGTTTCTCCTGGGAAAGCACCTTATTGTAGAAGCTTCAGTCAGACCTCCCTACATCTCTAAGAAGCCTCTCTCTGACACCAGACATATTGGTGTAAAAAACTATCAAAGAGGAACCCATAAAGATGCCGTAAGAAAAGCAATGAGAGTTACTGAGTGCAACCTAAGTAGTAATAATAGGTTATATGCACAGGTACTCATAGGCACACATTAGGGAGCCTGGGGTAAGTGGTTTGATAAACAATTACACCAACAGGTGCTTCCAAGGATTCCTGAGCTGTAGAACCACTGCAAGGTACTTGGGGTCAAATGCCTATGGACTTCAGGAAAAAGTTACATCTATCTGGTGACCCAGGGAATGTATGCTGTAGGGAACAGCAACAAGATGCATAGGAAATTCATGGGGTTATACCTCTTATCATTGCTTGTGTTTACAACTGTAAGATCTTATTAATCTGCAACTTTTTAAGCTCTCTTTATTTGCAAATGAAAACAGATGAGTAAATCCATGAGCTGGAATTTTGGGGCTGGACACAAGATAAAAGATCTGCTCCCTGTAAGGGCTGAAGTCCACAATCTTTCAGAAACCAGTCCTCCTACCTCATCCAAAGGCATCCTTACACATACCACAGTAAAAATGCACAGATCTTCTATGAAATGCAGTTTTCAAAATCCCCAAACTCATCCAAGTATAAACCAACCACCAAAAGTACATGCAAAAACATTTCTCAAAAACAAAATACTGTTTTCCTACTTTCTTCTCTCAAAGAAGGATAGTCATGTATTGAATTTTTTCCTTAAATAGAGGAAGTGGTTCTTCCAAATGTAACTGTAAATATTGTTGTTTGAATTAAATCAATACATTATGTCTGGAAAGTAACAAGCTCCAGAAAATTTTAAGAAAGCAAGTGTTAGAAGCTGTAAGGAGTTCAAAATAGGACTTCAAATGAAATCCTGCTCTACCTGGATTGAAGAAGCAAACTATTGTCACTAGAAACCAAGGAGAATTTTCCTTTTCTAGACAGCATTCCACCTGAGGATCTAATCAGTCATCAGCTTATACTCTCTACTTAGCAAATCTGGGCAGACTTACAGACAACCTTAATACAGATAAGTCTATAGGGGCATCCATGACAGAGTCAAAAAGTAAAGCAGTATTTTAAAATCTAAAAATACTAGAACAACCCTCTTGGAGCTAAAGGCATGACTTAAAATGCAATGATGCCTATCTTTTTGGTGTCTCACCACACTATCTAACAGCGAAATGAAAGTTCTTCCTTCCATTCTAACCTCATACTAATTGGTGCAGTAGATGTTAACATCAACATGAGCTGTGGCAGAACTTGACTGGAACAACCCTCTTTGCTCTGGAGCAGAAAATTGCATGCTAGTCTCCCACCTTCCAGAAGCATAAATCTGGGCTATTTGTGGACATCTCTGTCCTTATCACTTCTGTTGAACCTGTTCCACTTAAATATTGTGTACTTAAATATTCTTTGCTGTGTAAGGTTGAGCTTGATTCTCTCTGTTCCGGGGTATGCCTAAATGATTAGGTTAATCACATTAGTTACCTAGTGGAAAAGCAGACAAGGAATCATCCTTCATGAACCCAACAAATGCATGGGAGCTCAGCACTGAGAACTCACTTGTAGACACTGACATCTACTGAGATAAAAGGTAACTAAATTCTTTTGTGTGACTAATTTGGGTTAGATTGCAGAAGTTAGCAAGAATAAAGAACATGATGTGAAGGCAAGATTATACTACAGTTATTTACTTAGCCACACTACCCTGTCTTTTGGGACTTTTTTAGTATTGTTCTTTTTTCCTAATGAGGTTTCTGGGAATTTCTTCTTTGAGAATACAGTACTGGTTATAATTCCAAACAGGAAATTAAGTCTCCCAGCTAAGGTGAAACCCAGGAATTTTTCCAGTTGAACAATAGGCTCCAGAGGGAGTTCCTATTTAGATAAGAAAGGGCTGGAAATTCCAGCCACCTTAAAATACATGATCAAAAGTCATTCTGCTTTAAAAGCTATTGGTTATTTTCTGAGATTCCTAAGACTAGCAGGGATTTTGAAAGGTCGTTTATGCCAGTCCTTTGCCCTGAGGCAAGATTAACTAAATGTTTTTGTCCTATCTCAGACTGAGACTCCAAAATTCCCTAGGTAATTCATATTGCTATTTCACAACCTCTACACTTCAAAAGTTTGTCTTAATAGCAAAATAACACTTGGTGTATTTCCAGTCTTCTACCTCTTGCCATACACACTGTGACATGGAGAAGAGATTGTTCCCTCCCTTTTTAACAGCAGCCTTTTATATACTTTAACATCATTATCATGCTTTTCGCCTCTTACTTTTTTTTTAACTCCTTTAAGCTACACAGCACCGGTTTGTCCAGCCTTTCTTTGAGAGTCACATCTTGTGCACACAGACAAGCACATAGAATGAGCATTTTTTTTCTCCTTTTTTGTGTGATTACATTAGTGTGATTAAGGGTAATTCAGTTACCCTTGAACTTCCCTGGGATTATCTATCTCTGAAACTTACTAATTAGTCTCCAAAGAATACTTTTAGATGTATACATTTCTGTGCACATTGCAATCCACAACTAAACAATACTCTCCCTCACATGGCAATATCTATATTTAGGAGGATATAATGTCTAATCCAGGATTCTTTTTGAAAGACTTGTATTCAGTTATTTTAGTCTAATTCTGCTAATTCTCCTGTATTAATTACCACCTCAGCAAAGGAAACAGAATTTATGCCGTTAGTGCTTTAGTTCCACAAGTACTTGGCAAAAATATAGCATCTGAAATTAATTTCCTTGACCCCTAACCAGGCACATTTTGCAAGTGTGAAGGTATTTTCCACATGACCAAGTTTGCTGTCACAACCAGACCTTGGCCTATTCTGACTCTTTTTTCATGTATCCTCTAAATAGTGCTCTGTGATAAGCCCCGTGGAGTTGTGTTCTGTATAAAATTGTTGGGTATTACAATGCTTTTGATTTCATTTTCAGAGAAAACTTTGCTCTCATTAGGACGAAGTTTGTGTTCACCTAGTTCAGATATGTTGTCATGCTAAGGATCTGCTGAGGAATTCTCTGTTTCTCTCATCCTTATTGTAACAAGGTCACAAATATGCAGTCCATTTCTTTAAATGGATGCCTTTTTTTGTTATTGTGTCAGGTCCTAAATAAATTTTTTAATTTTTTATGGGATCATTAAATCACTGAAAATGTTAGGAGTTATCACTTCAAAACTACAAGAACAAGACTTTTAACATTTTATGCTAACCAGAGTCCTTTAACCTCTGCCCCTTGCTATCACATTTAGCTGCTTTTCCCATTTTCTCCATATTTAGTAAGATACAGCCAGACCATTACCAGGAATATTATCGTAATTGTGACCTATCAAAAATTAGTTCTTTCCCAGAATTAGTCTTTAAAATTTAATTTCCATATAACTCTTATGTTCTTTGTGACTGCAGCTCTTTCTGAATCATTGTAATGGCTTTCTGAATCATTATAATTACTCAACTCATTCTCCACTGTTGGGACATTGCAAGTCTAAGAAGGTACTGACTTATTCTTTTAAGACATAACTCTTGGTGTGTCCTACCTCTGCTGCTGTCCCACGAGGCAGGAACACACCGTGATCCACTACACATCATTAATCTGCAGGCAAAAGCACAACAACTACAGTTGTAGACAATAAACAAGACAGAAGAACAAATTAAATAAATAGAAACATCTTTAGATTCAAAATTAAAGTTTTCTCTTGAGTATCAGTAACAAATGCTGAACCTCCTAGGAAAGAACCCTAAGCATACAAATTCAGGCACTCGTTCAGAGCAGGTTTTAGGATGTGTGTAGATAGGAACTCCATCGAGAACGCTGCTCAGTGACAAAGGAAATTCTTTTTTAAAATACCTTAGTGCTGGAATAAAGTCTTCAATTAAATTAGACAATTGGATACTAATAATACTAAATACATTAAACCAAACAAATATACATAATTCTACACCTAATTCAAAGGCATAGCTTTATATATAAATACATAATGGGTTATGAGAACACATGCAATAATCTTATTGAATAAAAGAATGAAGAATACTGGGAAACAAGCAGCATGTGCCTTACATCTTACATATCCATGTGTCCTGCATGCCATCCATAACTGCTGGGATTCCTTTTATGTCAGGGATTGTCAACATCATTGGTGTATAGATTACACAACTAAGATCCTACAGATGTAATCATTTTATGGTCCCTCACTACCCTGAAGAAGACCTGTTGTCAGATGACAATGGTGAACCAGTTTATTAAAAACAAATTTGAATTCCAAGTAATTTTTGGAGCTTGAATATAGGCAGGGATCTAATTTTCCATTAGGATCTACATCCTTAGAGGTGCTACGTGACTTCCTAGCTTGAACAGAAACTCTGTGATCCATGCTGGGCGCTGGCTCCTCTGGCACCTTTCCCTACTCCAGCACTCAGACTTGCTGCATTCTGATGAAGGAAAAGAAAAAGAAATACAGAAAATGTTTAACAGAAAGCCCATTTGAATGTAAATAAAGTAAACAGCATGTGCAACAGCAACAGATAAATGTTTGGAAGAGCACAGTGCTAGAGGGCTGCCAGCGGTCACGTAGCTAGGATCTGGGATATCAGTCACAACGTTTACTATAAGCCAAAAACAGGCAGATTCAGCAAACCAGTCAAGCACTGAACATGGTCAATACCTGAAAAGTCATTCTGAGGCCTGACAGATGTGTTGCAGTTTGAGATATGGTAGTGTCTGACAGAAGTTCATCTCAGCAGCCTCTCTGCATACTCACTAATCTGCCAACGGTCTACATTTGTAGTGGCATTTGAACATCCATGTTAAGATACACAGAACACTACTTGTAAATGCACTGTAATTGCAGACACATAGATAGGTCATATTTTGTCCTTTACATACAATCATTTTAGTGGCCCCAATAGTACAGATGTTCAGAATATAAGCAACAGATGTCACAATTCACTTTTATCTTCTAAAAATCTGCTTTTCTTTTTCCATCTGCACATCTGTTACTTTTAGTTGTGCCAGATAACAAAAAGCCAGGGGCACCTTCAGAATGTAAGCAATGAAGACAGTGGTGTATCACAGAGGCAAGCACTGCCACTGGTACCACAAAACCAACCTAATGCCTCCCTCTGTGATGGCAGTACTGACAGCCAGGCAGACAGCAGGTTTCTCTCTGGGTATACAAAATTGCATCAGCATAGAGCATATGTAGGATAGGCTGTAGGGAGACAGTCCAAATAATTAGGAAGAACTGTTAATATGTGACAGGAACACAATTAGTAATCACAGCTGATTGCATATGGGGTGCAAGCAAGAATCTAAGATAAAGCAAAACTTTAAGATGAAGCAGGAAAGGACCTGGCAAGAAACCAAGCTGAGAAGACACATACAGAAGAGGGGAGTCCCAACAGATTCCCAAAAGAGGCCTGTATTTTCATGGGAACACAAACTTCTATCTCTTATAGATTGGAAGTGCTGACTAAACTGAAACAGGAATTTATGATTCTGTGATTCCATGTTACAGTTACAATGTAACTGTAAATCAAAGGAAGTAAATAAGGGATGCTACAAAAGCACAAAACAGAACAGGTCTTATGGCTCTCTGTCTATTCATTTCATTTCTTTTTTGCCTTGGCCTGACCATGTCAGTATAAGGTGTTTCACATGCCACTGCTGTAGGTAACAGAGCTAAACACAGCTAATTTTGGATATGTAGCTACAGTCAAAGAAAATGCTTCCTTGTTTACAATTGTCACTAAATCAAGCATAAACCTTGAAAATTAATATATTGAATTTTCTTCACATTTAGATGGCTGAAATAACTCATTCATTTAGATAGAATTACTTTTAATTTCTACCAGTGTAAGTTAGACTGGAATTGCAACAGGATGATGCCTCCTAACCACGGGACTGCCTAGACCTTTCAGACAGCTGGTCTGGAAGGCTCTGTCACATTGTGCAGTGGCTGCAGAAAATTTTGGTTCCATCCATGTGCTGAAAGAATAAAAATAGAGAACTGAAGAAGAGTCTGGTTTTGAGATGTGTAGGAAAAAGCCCAAACCAAGGGTTACAGTGTGTTGCATTATGGTAAATCACAGTAAGAGGACTTACTATTATCCAACATACAGGAAGAAAGGAAAAGGAACTATAATACATACAAATTCAATACCTAATGAGATGTTGATTGAAAATCATTCCAGAACCTGAATTTAAATAACAAGGAATATATGGGGTTTGCTTTTATTAACTGGATAAATGCAAATATTTAGTTTTGGCATTTTCAAGTTAAAATTAAATGAAACAACATAAAGGTTTTATTGTCTTTTGTAAAACTAGACTGTTGCAACAGCTGCAGCCATACCACTTCAAGTGCAAGATAATCTTCTGTGGGACAAACAATGTGATAGTGGCTCCACACAGGCTACGTCTGCAAAAATTTGATTTTCCTCCTTCACTGTTAAATGAAGGTGTCAAAAATAATAGCCAAACTGCATAAATGGCCACTTAACTTTATTCCTATCCATCACTTACTTATTCTTAAATCTCAGGCTCCCTCTTTTTTTTTGGGGTTGTACTTAAATTTCTGTCATGGCCTCTAGCATCCTCAGTGTTGAACACAGAATTTACCAGAATGGTTAAACTTTTTCAGTCAGTGCTATGAAGGGGACATCAATTTAGTTGTACCTGAAAGCCCACAAAGTTCTATGCTAGCCTTGTGCCTTTTCCCTAAGGTTCAGTTGTCTAGTCCTCAGTTTTCTTGCCATGCCTTCCTTGAAGTAGTGGGATCAATGGCCCTGTATATCACCTCATAGCACAGCTGGTTCCCTTAGACCCCTCCAGTAAGCCACATATGCATCGTTGCCAAGGATCCTGTTCTGAACAGAAACTTTCCACTGATCATGCAAGACTGCCCCTGGAAGAAAAAGAATATTATTAGTCTTTGCTTGAGGTACTTCATTTTCTCACCTCTGTCACAGTTGTTTTCTAAGATAGTGACAGGGACAGAAAAGTTTTCTTAACAGAAGCTGGCTTAACAGAAGTGTGTTTTCTACCAAACCCACAGCTTTTCTGCCCTAGTTAGCAGAAAGGATCAGAATTCCTGAATTTCAGGACACATTGCTTCCAGCGTTTGATTCTTCTCATAGCATTCACCTTACCAAGAGAAATAGCCCACATTTCAAGTACCTTTGTGGAGCATTGCTAGATATTTGCTGTTCCACTGTGACAGCCTAGTGTGCCTCTTTGCTCTCTCTCTCTCTCCAGGGAAAGTCAGTGACTCTCCGTACCTGGCAACTTTACCATGGCATATGCCACAATGCATCTACCAAATAAAGAGCTTATTCATTAGTACTGTTGTCCAGAGTGAGTTTGCTTAAGAAGAAACAATAGGCTATTTTCCACAGTATCATAACTATCTTTTTTTCCTGCCTTCTCAGTACAGATCTCTCAATATTGCTTTACTAAGTGGGACCAACAAGGCTAAAACGAGTGAGATGAAATAAAGACATATCCAGGATATGTCTGCAGAGGGTGAAGTTTATGGCATTGAAATAGGGGCAGAGAAAGTATGCTGATAACAGAGATGGGAAGAAAATCAGTTGAGTGAACAGCAAAAGAAGATGATTGACTGTGCCGTATTTCTGTGTCAGAGGCTAACAGAAATGCTGTAGAAACAAATGTGCCACTGCAAGGAGAATCAGCTATACTCCTTGACTGGGGCAATTCTAGAGTATGTAGACCTCTGTCATCCAGACAAAAAGCTCTGGGATGCAGTGTGTTCTCATTCTGCCAGTAAGATACAAAATGTTCACCCACTGAGCAGCAGCAGCACTCATGTTTATTTTGCTTCCATCACTATTTCATGACAGGGGGAAACACAGATCTTAGCCCAAGCTCCTCCATTGCTCATCTGAGCCATCAGCTCATTTTCTTCTTCCTTAAAAAGATGCAAGAAGGATCTTCCTCTTCCGTTCCTTAAAAACACAAACATTTAGTCAGTCTAATCAGACCTTTCTCAGTCCCTCCATCTTCCCACTCCACTACTTCTCACTTCCCCCCCGGAAAAGCATTTTGTAATTGTCTCTGTGTTCCACAGAGCCAGGGGTACAGGCTCTTCTGCACACAGATATTTCAACTTGATATTACCAAAAAGAAAAGAGAAGAAGACGTCTCACACAGAATCAGTGCATGAATGTCTCATGTGCTGCTTCTTCTTCCAAACTTGCCATGGCATACTGGCTGCAGTTTCCAGGAGTGTTTACATGGAAATGGCTAGGTTTTGTTTGGCTCCTTACTTGTCATTTGCTTGCTCTGTTTGTCTGTTGGCTCTATTTCTCCACTCTAGATTCTCATCCTAAGCAAAAATTTTATTGCAATGCTGTGCACATCTTTCTCTGACCATTATAAAACCATGTTCATGCTGCATCCCTTTCCTCTCCAGTCTGGGCTCTCTTAAAGTCAGGTGCAAATATGAACATTAACACACCATGGCCCAGTGTCATCTCAACATTACAGGAAGTTGGTTTTTTTTGGTTCACTTTCAGTTGGTCTTTTTTTTTTATTTTTAAACTGGCCGTGCATAAGGACATTCAAAATTAGGGAACAGTTTCTTTATTTCCTCCTACAACATGCTAATCAAGACTTCTTTCATTCTCTTGTAGGGTGTGCCAGGTCCCTGCCCCAGGATACCATGCATTCGGAGAAGCTGCCAGAACTCGGGGCATGGCAAGCCCTGCACAGGCCACTCATAATGAATGCACTGGCATCCAGCCTGGCACTGCTGCACCCCCACAGCTATGGCTCAGTGGCTCAGCAACCAGCTGCCAACAGAATAGATGCCATTTCCAACAAGTCCTTCTAGCTTTCTTTGTCTTTTGGGCATGTGTTGTCCTGCCACCAGAAACTGGGGTACCACCCCTATGCCTGAAGGCACAGCTTTTCACATCACGGTTTGAGCTTACAGTGAAATCACTAAGACTCTCCGGGCAATCAAGGGCAGAAATAAGCCCCAAATCAATTCCAAGTCTATAAATTTCAAAAAAAAAAATCTAGATTCCCAGCTGATTGAATGGGAGAAATTGCGTTGAATTCAATAAATCCATAGTTATGCATGAGAAAACTTGCTGCCCATATTACTTAAACCTGTAAGCCTGTACCTATCTAAATCATCATGTAATTTTTTTTCTCTCACCACTGCTGAGAACATTCTAGTTCTCAAAACCAACTCACAACAGATCAAACCCACTGATTCCTACAAAAGCTGCTACTAGCACTCACAGGAACTTGGACTTTCACAATGTAGAGATGTTTTCCTACCTCAGAAACTTTAGAACAACTTTTAGTAACACATTAAAGTTGAAGTATTTATTTGCTGATTAATGTGGCAATTTTTTTCCCTCATAAAAGAGATACCTCTTAAGAATTAAGAACAGGCCATGAGAAAGGGGAAATTAAGCCAAACAAACAACAAAAAGCCCAAGCATAACCCTTGTTATATAATTAGTCCCATCTGAAATTCTGTATCTGCTTACTGCTAATAAGAAAACTATTAGAACCTTTGGTCAAAAGTCAGGAAAGAGCAGGGGCTACTAAGGAACTTTGCCATAGCAAATTAATGGATTAAAATGGAAACATGACTGGAAAGCAAGTTTTTTATCTCAAATAGAATCACCTTGGAAGTCTCATAAGAAACAAAAGTGTTCTACACTCTGAAACAGCCAGCCAGGCAAGTCTGATCTGGCACACACTGAACTCTATGGGGGCAATTTTAGTAGGTTCACTGGAAGTTGAAGTAGATCAAATCTACCTTGACTAACTATAAGTAAAAATAAAACCTTTTTAGTGAAGGATCATTGTTTGAATAGAATGAATCAAATTTTACTTATTTTCACAAAATATTCAAAAGCCTCTAGAAAGGAACTTTTTATCTCACTGAAATAAAAAAAAAAACTGTTTTGCATCGGTGAGGATTCCCTTAGTGTTGGCTGCTTGGAGCATAGCCATAGGGTAGGGAAGTCCATTTACACAGTAGACAATACGATGAAATGCCCAGATTTACTTCTGAACCATAAATCAGTCTCTGCTTACAAAACACCCAATTTTACTGAATTACAGCCAAGTCTTCTCCAGCTCCCAGAAGAACATGAGTGGGGCTCTCACAACTCACTGAGCCTTAAGTTTCGTACTGCACACCTGAGAGGCACAGCCCAGAACTTTACCTTTATGCCTTCCTGAAGCTATTGTGCAGCCAAGATCATTTAAGTATCTGCAAATGCTCATGGCAGGTAACAGAGTGCCTGTACTTGGCAAGATCCTTTACTTGCATACTTTTCAAAATTTTGTCTCAGCAAGTTGCTCCGGACATAGCATTCAAGTTATAAAAAGAGCCACAGTGTTTTTCTTCAAAGACGTGCTCAATGCCATCTAACGTAGCTGGCAACAACATCAGTGATGTTACATAAGGGTGATAAACCTGCCTATTTGCCAACAGAAAGTTCATTAGGCATAAGTTATTGTTCTGACCACCAAATTTTGAAACTTCTCAATTTCTCTTCAGTTTCTCCAAAGAGGATGTGCCTGTGGTCTTGGAAGGTTGTTGCTCTGTGTTTTTCATGGGTCACGGAGCTCTCCATGGATCTGTTGTGCATATAAATACACATTTACAAGACAAGGAACTATAGACCGTATCGCAGAGAAGCAATTAGATAATACATACAGATAATACACTTAAAGAAATTGTGGAATAGGAAACAGTTTCTACATATCACGTTGCCTTTTCAATTACTATCATGCTAGATTTAAAACTAAACTTCTAAATATTTCACTTCCACTAATTTCGTGCAAATTAAGCAACACAGAGGAGAGAAACCAGGTATGAAGACAGCAGAGTCATATGGATCCAGAATTGTCCCAAGGGCTAGGCTAGAGTTATATAAAAGGATGAAGTCTGGCTTTTTCCACTTGGCCCAAACTAAAGCCAGCCGAATACTAACAACATGCTCTTTAATCTCAAAGGAAAACACCAAGAGTCAAGAAAGAACAGACATTCATAATTGCAGGGCTTATGATGCTCATGAAAGAGGAACTGATCCTCTGACTGTATTTCCAAGGCAAGGACTTCTGGGACTGAAGAAATTTCATGAAGTGACCTTTAACTTCTTGATGTCTGGAAAGAGATAGAGGAAAAGGTCAGCAGATTCTTCCAATACCAAATTTCCTCCTCTTTACAGCAACAAAGTTTAAAGGGTTCCTTCTCTCCTGCAAATGAGAGCTCTACCTCATCTCGAGATAAGTACCTGGAGACCTCCCCAGAAGCAGAAAGGCAGAATACCCTGTGCCATTTTTATAGCTGGGGCACCTGCTCCTGCAGCCCACAGCATTGATCTTCTGAAGAGGTTTATGACAAGGACTACTTAGCCATTGTCACAAGCAGGCAGCTCACGAATGCTGTGTCTGCTTTGGTAGAGCAAGTATCCAAAGCAGGCATTGTATGGACTAGAGAATTCCCTAGCATCTTTTCCTCCACTCCAGTTCCCTTTCCTGCCATCACAGGGCAGTAAAACTTCCACTTTCAACCCAAAGTTTTATGTGATCACTCCAACAGTGTAGGGAAGTTTGTCTGTCTTTTGAGTTGTTGCCTTCTTTTCCCAGTAGCTTTATATGCTCTGACCAATCTCAAGCATATCTGACAATAGGATACCAACCACAGAAAATGTGTTCTCCAGGTTGAAAAAAGCAGATGAAGAGGAGGAGGCAGATTTCATTGTGAAGAAAGGGCTACATTGGTGATGACACTTAAAACACTTAAATCCTGACTCCGGCATGCCATTAACTGCTGCTTGTGCAAAACTTGTCAGTCATGTATGCAGGAACATTCAGTCCTTTGGATGTTTATATGGGGAAAGTGGTTATGTCATCAGTACAGGAAGCCAAAACCAGTTCTTAACTACACAGTATTTTCACACCTGGAGAAACTTGCTGTCCCTAAGACAATTTTGCCACCATTAGATTTGCTTGAAGGCAACAAAAGGCTGGGTAGGAAGCTGTTGGGAAAAGGAAGCAAGTAAATAGCTGACAACTGTATTAGTCACTAACATAATTCTGTTTAGACAAAGATTATAAAAATATAACAAAAGCAGTCG